>VMDR010017313.1:0-20231 GCA_007922815.1 Macrotus californicus | reverse complement strand
GGAGCTTTTCATCTGTAATTTCTTCGGATGCTTCTAAAAATCCTAGTCTTCAACATTGTTAATCCAATTTTATAATGAGGAAATTACGATTTAGAGCAATACAATGCCTTTCTTCACATCATATTACAAAATGGTAGAGATGTGCCTTGAATACAACTCTATTATGTGAAGTCCCATATTCATTCCTTTGTTCCATTTTCCTCTGGTTTATAATTTATTGGAACATCGACTTAATTAATATTACCATTTTTGTATCCTGCACAGAGTGATGTAAAGGAACTATCTGTTGCAAGTTTTAATAGAACCAATTTGCATATTTTGTCAAAGCAGTTTAAGATTAGAATGGAGGATTTCCGGATTCCAGAAGACAACTTCTTAAGTATGGCTTAAAGTTTATGGTAACATTCAATTTATAGTACCCATAATCAATTGTGGGTCCTATTTCAGAAAAATATCTCTAGCTCTCTAACGTCAGATCCTTTGATTTCAGTGTGAAAAACATGCCATTTTATAGCAATTTTCCATATCTCATCATAGAAGAGTGCTTTGTCATACAGTGTAGACATTAGACACCAAAGAGAAGTGGGTCAGTTTGGGGAACTTTGACCCACTACTATTTCAACCAGGGTAATAACTGAATTGTGTTCTTTGTGAATTTTATATTTTATAAGCTATGATCTCATGTAATAACTCTACATAAATTTATATACCAACCTTACTATAACCAGCCTGCACATTTTTTTAAAAGAACTCCTCACTTACTGTCCCCAGCTTAATTTAGTTCTTCTCGACACCTTCTCAAGCAGCGGTCCCCAACCCCAGGCCACAGACCAGGACAGGTTAGGAACCAGGCCCTACAGCAGCAGGTGAGAGGCGACCGAGCAAAGCTTTGCTCTCTTTACCACCCGAGCTCTGCTTCCTGTCCACCCCTGTGCCCCTCAGCCTGGTCTGTGGAAAAACTGTCTTCCACAAAACCGGTCCCTGGTGCCAGAGAGGCGGGGATTGCAGTCTGTAAGAAAGGAAAACTGTCCTCTGGGTTGAGGTAGGTAAGAGGAAGAAAGCTTCTAGAGGGTTAGAGAGTGTCTGCCCCTTTACTCCTAACTTAGGGTAAACTGGTAGATCAGGCACCTAACTTTTACTTATTTTTCCCCTAAATTCTATTTTAAATAGGTAAGCCAAACAACAAGAGAGTATCCAGTGAATAGTAAGCCTCTTTTTTTAAAAAAAGAAAATCCATTTTGCTCAGATATCTAATCCTTTTTGACCAAGAAAACCTTTTAGCAGTTTTTGGGAAGCGGTTTCCAGAGACACTCCACAGAGCATCAGGAAGGATTTTGTGAATGTCCTCACAGAGCTAAGACCTAAACACCGGGCAGAGAAGAGAGGGGGCAGCATTCCACGAGTGAACTAATATGTGAAAAACATGGAAATATGGAATAATATATTTAATGCTTCAGTATCCCTCTGGGCACACTTTCCCATCCCATCTCTGCTTAGAGTAGTTTTACCTGTTTTTGAACTTCATAAAAATAGAATCATTCAGTAAGTACTCTTTTGCTTATCACTTGGTTCGCTCAATATTTTGCCTGGGCGTTCTTTGTGTTGTGTGGCAGCAGTTCATTTACTTCAATGTTATGTAAAGTCCTAGTGTAGGAAGACAACAAAATGTGTTCACCCATCTACTTAGTGTTGAACATTTTGTTGCATGTTAAAGTTTGCATCACACTTCCCTGCATTAATGAGTTCACATGCATTTCTCTCACAGATCTTACATAGTTCCCAAGAGCCCATGTCTTGATAGGAACGAAAATAGAAGCATTTGATGTTGGGAAACTGGAAGGCAAGGCCCGATTCCCTAGCTGATGCTTTGGCCTTGAAGGCTATGAGAACAAGGGTGACATTGTTTTAACTCAGTGCTCATATTGTTACTCTGTATCTAGTCATATTGCTTGTTGCTAACCATATAACTTCTGATAGCCAACAACCAAATAACTTTGGTATCTTTAAGAATTTCATTCCAGTGATCCAAGAAGCTTCTATTCCCACCAAATTTGTGGATAAAAAGCGGTCTTTTCCGTGATTCTGCTTCAATCACAGGGCCTCAGCACTTTTATCTATCTTCTTGTGTATCTATCTCCTTCCATGGGGAATGTTTCCTGAGATCTGCATGGACTGTAGAGTTTGGGGAGCTACAGTTTTTCTGTCTCAGTGAAAGAGCCTTGATTGAAGATTACGAGTTATTATATAATAGCAATGACCAAATGACTCTCCTGCATTTAGACTTACAACTTCTACCAAATACTTTCTGCAAAGCATTCGTGCTAAGAATTGTTCAGAGGAAAAGCCTGGCTGTATTGTCAGGTTGGGTCTTGCAGCTTTGGCTCTCTGATGGTGGTGACAGAGGCAGCCGTTCCAGGGCTCTCCCTGAGAGAGATGAGTCTGCAGAGGTCTCTGCTCAAAACATGGCCCGAGCTGTCTCCTCCTGGCAAAAGCCAACAACCTTTTTAGTAAACCCATCTATTCTCTGAAATGCTTTTCAGCCTCCTGAACAAATCAAATTCCCTCTCCACTTCCGATAACAGCAGATGCATAAATAAAAGCAAACCCAGCTAGCTTTCCATCATGATAAAATATCTGGAGACATAAAATCCAAGGAGTTTATGCATATGAAATTGCTGAAATATTGAAGTACAGAGTGAGCTGATGTGTTATAAGAATTCAAAGGTCATCTAGATGGTTCAAGGAGAGATCACAGAATTTAAATTGGGTATCCATGGCATTCAATTAAGTCCAACAAATATTGACTCAATATTTAGTTTTATAGGGACATGTTAGCAGGAAGGTAGGATCTGATAGGGAGGGTAGAATGAGAGGTGAATGAGACATAAACCCTGCCCTCAGGAAACATGAGGAAGCAGCCAGGTGCTGGGTTCAGACTGCATGGGTTTGAAGCCTGGCTTTATCACTTAGAGCTGAGAGAAGTTGGGCAGAGTATATCTCCAAGGCTCTATCTCATCATTCTGTGAGCTTGGGTTTATGACACTGCCTACCTCATAGCGTTATTTTGAAAATTAAATCTAATAATCCATCTACAGCATTTCATTTGGTACCTTCACAGAGTACTTATAAATGACAGCTATGAAACGTCAGTGGGGAAGCACAAAGCCAGTAAGAAAAATTGTACCCCATTGAAGAGTTTAGACAAGACTTCCAGATAAGCAACATTTGGAAAAGAGGGGTGAAATGTCAACAGATGGAAATTGAGGAGAGATGTACTTAACAAATGTTTATAGTAGTTGCCTTATGAGGTGTATTGTCTCTGATGCAATTGTCTATGCCTAGCTCATTCATCAGCCTATTCCCAGTTCTCAGCACCAGAAAGGGACTAATTTGTGAATGAAAGAATGAAAAAATTTACAAGTGAATGAATAAAAGGCAAAGCATAAGCTGGATAAGACAAAAGGTGTGCAAGGGGTACTGAGCATAGGCCATTGTGTCAGTAAACACCTTGCAGATAAGGCTGGAATGTCAGATTAATTACGCAGGGCTTTGAGTACAGGGCAGAGTCACTTCTGCAGGCAGTGAAATCACTGTGCTTTAATTTCTTTTTATTTAAATTCTGAGGGAAATATAAAAAGTCAAGATGTACTACAGGGTCAACTGAAGTGTTACAAGCTCATCTTTCATTTTACTGCCATCAGTTATATGCAAATTAGACATTCTCTTTTGCCTATAAATTTCTTATTCTAAGTTTGTGTTGCAAATGATACCAATGGCATTTGAAGCTTCGGTTGGAACTAAAAATGAGGTTGATAGATTCTTTGAGATTTATTTTTTGGAGGACGCAGAGTCTGCAGTGACCAAATCTGCAATAATTCTTAGATTTAAATATTATATGGCTTCACTGGTCCCAGGCTCCCAGATGTCAGCCTTCTTTATAATCTCTGGTTCTTTCTATTCAAACATGCCATGGATTTCTTGTGAGGTTGGCCAGTCCAAGGAAATGTTATGTTCATTCTCCTGTCTTTGTTTTGTCAGCCTTCAACTTTTCATATTTATGAAGGCTTTTACAAGCTGTTGGAATGTAGCATATCATTTAGTCCACAGAACAACATTGCTCAGTGGATTTTATCACCATGACAGAGGAGCATCCAGAGCTCCCTCATGCGTTGTTTGATGCTGAGTCCCACTCAGACTCTTGCTCCCTAACCTCTGTGGAGTGTCAGTGTTTCCCTGTGAACTTTCCAGAATTCTTCCTGCAGTCACTGCTGATAGATGCAATGTTGCATCTTCAACCCACAAAATGATTTTTCTGCTTTTATGAGACCTCTTCAATGGATGCTTTATACAACTATTTTTACCTTGATTTCTTTTTCTTTTAAAATCCAGTTATCATTCCTTATATTATCTCGAAAGACAACGACAGAGAAAACAAGCTAGTAATCAAGTTGGTTTCTTTTTAGAAGGATCTCTTGATCTAATAATAGCGGCTGGACCAGCCAGAACTTGTGAGTGAGATCCTAATGCATACCTCAAAAGACATGTATCTAGATTTCATGTGAAAGGGTTAGGAGACAGAAGGTGGGTGCATGTTTGACACCCCATTAACAAGTGTGTTTCTGCCTGAAGCTTAAAGTGGGCAGGGTGGGAGACAGTCAAAGTATGTGGGCTCCAGAGTCAAACACACCTGGGGGAACTGGTTCAGTTACTCTCAGATTATAAAAACCTGATCTTGACCTTGACCTTAGATGCTAAGATTCAGTGTCCCCGTTTGTAAAGTGAATTTAGTAACAGTTATATGATATTCACTTATTTTAATTATTCATGTGTCAGTAAATAGTTTTTGAATATCTATTAGGAGACAGATGCTATGTTAATTGCTGGGGATAGAACCATGGACAAAAAGGAAAACAGATAGTTGTTATCTTAATGACTTATAGAGTTTAGTGGAGAAGACAGATGTTGCATAGATAATTACACAATCATATAAGTAAAATTGTGATAAAGACTAATGAGGAATAATACAAGATGATTTTGGAGGGATCTAGTACAGTTGGGAGGATGAAGAAACTATAAAGTTGGGACAAAAAGGGTGAATAGAATGAATTGCTTTGTAGAAGTATTGTGATGATCATAGATTATGCTGTCAAAGTGCCTAACACAGTGTCTGGGACATAATAATCATCAACAATCATAATGAAAACCATAATATTGGACTAGGTGACTGCTTATTTCTACTATGCTGAGACACTCCAAGGTAGGCTTCCCCACCACCCTTCTTTTCTCCAGCCCCGACCCCTTTCCTAGGGCAGAGTCCTGTTTCTCAGGATTTGATGGTGAGTCCTCAGAGATTTACTCTAAATCATGCTATGCTGTTACTAATGTAAAATCAGTTCTGAGAGTTACTCATAGGAATGAGTATTCCAATCCATGCTAAGTTACTAATAATTAATACATAATTCCATTATGAGAGCATCTTTTATTCAATGGAAGCACATAGAATCATGATCTCTGAAAACTGAAGAGGGTTCATATACTGTGGGTGAAGGAGGACAATGTCAAATAGAGAGTCTGGGAGCTCCACTGAAGTTTATAGAAAAAGATTGCTGGGATGTGTGAGAACATACTGGCTTCCTGAGTGAGTCTATCCAGAAAGCCTGTAGGATGTCTTTTTTTTTCCTAATGGCAAAAGTCTTCCCTGCCACATTCCCATCTATAAAATCTTTTTCTTAATCATCATAATGTCAATGGTCCCTCATGTTTCCTTGAAGTTTCTGACTGACAGCATCCTTTGATCATCTCTCCACCCTGGAGATGACTGCCATACTGACTCTGCCAGTAAGAGGAGATGGTTTGTACTGCTGCAGACTTCGGGACCTTCTAAAGACTGAGGCACAACTGTATCCATCTTTTCATCTTCTGTCTCTCTAGATGTTTTGAGCACCTATTAACTTCTTGGTCCTGAGCTAGAAGCTTTGGAAAAATAATACATCAAAAATAGTTTCTACCCTCCATCTAGTGTTTGGATAGATCTTAAATGAGCCCTACCTACCAGAGGTGGAGATGAGTGGCATTTAAGGCAGGGAATTACCTATGAACATGCAGAGAATAATGAAAAAGCAGAACATATTTGAGAGATGATGTGGTCCATGTACGAAATATAGCTAAGAATCACTGACTTAAATCGACATATTCTGTTTTGAGGCTTTTTGAGTGATGGGGAGAGAGAGAGGGAGGTGAAAAGGAGGGAGGAAAGAAAGACAAGAGGAGGGAGAGAAGGAGGAAGACCAGAAGGAGGAGGGGAGGGAGGGAATGAGGAAAGGTGAAGGGGAATGAGGAAGGGAAGAGTAGGCTAGGAAGAAAGGCCAAAGGGGAAACAGGCAGGTCAGGAAGAGGGCCGAAATTTGCTGCATCATAATCCTGCTGTTGTATTAAATAGATGAGTGTGAAACTGGACACCTTTGACTCAAGGGTTCACAGGTTAAAGCAAAGATATCCAAGTTCTTGTCAACCTCATGCATCTCCACTGTAAGCATGAGCAAGATGACAGGGCAACATATTGGAAACACTGGACGTTTGGATCACTGTCTTAATTGTAAAACAACAGCGACTTTAGAACTTGATAACCCAAGGTTTGAACCCCAGCCCTCCTATTTATTTGCCATGTGAATACGGACAAATGTCTTAATCTCTCAGAATGTGAGTTGAGGGTTTGAGAATAAGGATTTTTCTTTTGTTTTGTTGAGAGGATGAGGTATAATTTATATAAATATCTAATGGCTTCTGATTTATAGGGAGTACTCAGTGAATGAATAGTGCTGTTATTATTGTTTGAGTCATTATTTTTTTCAGTAATAACTACTTTAGTATTATTTTGTTCTTGCATTTGTTTTGTCTTTTACTACAATAGATTGTAAAATCAGTGGAGAAAGGTGTTGTTTAGACCTTATCTTTCCCTAGGCACTGGTGTTAGTAAATACTTGGTAATTGCCTAATAAAAAATTCTGTGATGATTAAAAATGTAGAATTGAGGAAGTAAATTCTTATCCACTTCTCCAGTATTAATTTTATCTAATATTTTATGTGCTGCATAGAATTTACTGGAACTTCACAAAATGGGAAAATACATAAAGTTCAATCATAAAAGAGATAGAAAATCTCTGAACATTTCAGAAAGAATCATTAATCCTTAATGTTTCCAGGAAATAGAGAGTGAGTTACATATATAAAGAGAAATATGATGCGGGGAAAACCTTTTGAGTCATGCTGTTTAGTTTATTAATGCCATGGGAATGGGAAGCATGCTAGAAGGCTCTTTTAGCAGAGGTTCTCAAAGTTCAGTGTATCACATAGGGAAGCTTAGCAGATTGCAGGGTTCCCACCCCACAGATCCTCGTTCAAAGGTCCTACCCAGGCCATCGCCTCACCTTGGGCCCTGTCCTGGCCCAGGCTGAAACATGGAACTGTTTGTGTTCATACAAGGGCCACTTTAGCCAACATTGTCACCCAATAATGTGAATTTCTGAGCCAACAGATAATTGTTTTTTTATCGGCCCTACTAGCAGAACCATGGTTCAGGAATTTGCTAATTACTGTTCCCCATTGAGTGATTATCTACCTCTATTGTGTATATACTTAGACATATATTTAGTTTTTAAATCAATTTAAATCCCAGTTCCACAGTCACTTATCTGAGTGGCTGCACATGATATATTTATGTGCTCTGCCTTCACCATCGCAACCTGTGCCACTGAAGGTGGCTACCACTACCAAGCACAGCTGCAGAAGCAGCTACTGGCTACGGATGCTCACCACATCCCAGCAGCCCTGCGGAGGCTTTCAAGTTTCCCTTGGAGGAGGATTAGCCTCTTATTGCTCCACAGAATCCTTGGCTCAGAGAAATAAGTGCCATGCTCAAGGTCACGGTGTTAGTAAGCAACAGAGCTGTAATCCAAATGCAAATCCACCTCATTCCCAAACCCCCCTGCTCCTTCCTCTAAAATTAAGGGAAGGCAGATTCTGTGTTTTCACAATTTATAATGGATGAGTATTAAATGCAGTATTTTAAATTTGTCTGGATGAGAAGAGACCAGTTTTACTTTTCCAAGGTGAGAATTTAGAATGATTTTTCACATTTATTATCGTAGACCCTTCTCGTCCTTTCGTGAAGAGAGCTGATGTGAGGTTGGGTAAGTCAGTGTTGTGCCCTGCAAGGGGCGTGAACATCTTCGGGCATAGCCTCGGCTACGGTCTCCAAATGCAGATGTTTCAATACAGCAGATAAAATACAACCTTCTGAAATCCTCTTTTTCCTGTTAATTGTGAGACCAAATAATTTGTTACGTGTATTTCTAGGGAGCTTGGAAATGAAACAGTGTCACCAGCAGCTTCTCTGCAGAGGACAGCCTGACAGTCTTGTGAGAATGGTGCAGGCCACAGTCTGGTCAATCACAGGAACAACTTCTACTGCATTGTAGAGTCCTAGGAGTGAGCACATGGAAAACAACAGCCCAGAGCATGAGCCAGGGCTCTGCTGGCAAAACGGTGCAACGCAGCTGCAGTTCCCAATGCTCTGAGATGGCGTCTGAGCAGAAAAAGAAGCAGAGCATTTGCATCTCTCTTATAAGATGAGCAGAAAACTGATCCCCCCCCCAACAAAAAAGTTTAAAATGAAAACTCCTTGACACTTGAGAATAAAATGACAACAATATTTCTTGTATTGAGGAAACCGGGACCCAAATGCTCACAAAAAAATCACCTTTGAAAGGAACTCACATCTGGGAGTCGCTCAACAATGCGTGCTTTAGAATGTAAGATGCAAGGGAGAAGGGTACAAGTGCAGTGAGATTTTAGGGGTCCTGGGGGGCCAATGTCCTAGAAATACCCTCAGGGTCTCTTCTCAGGTTGCAAATTTTTTTTTTTTTGTCACAGGCCTCTGCTGAAAAGCAAATATGATACCCGTGACACTTCATGGTGTGAAGGAAAGAACACCCACAGCAGAATCGGATCTTATTCCCTGGGCAATCCATGGTCTCTCTTGGTCTCTTTAGCACAGCCCCCACCAGCCGCCGTGGATGAGAATAAATCTACCAAGATATGATCTGCTTGGGGAGGAAAGGTAGCCAATCTCAGAGGAGAAAGGCCTTGAGCCTGTTCCTTAATGGGCTTTTATTGGGTTTAATTTGCATAGGAATACAGGGCATATACGTAAAGCTCATCCAATTATTGTCAGGCAGTAATGATCAAGGAATGGATAATATTCAAAGAACTATAAGGGCTTATTCTGAGACAGGGTCAGATAGGCAAAGGGTGATAAAACTGGGAAAGAAACTCATTTTATGCTTGAACCCTTGTCACCTAAAATGAGGGTATTTTTAGCAAAACAGGTTTCACAGAATTTTATGCACTCTTTATTAGGCCTGATTGCCCCCAGAAACTGCCCATCTCAGGACAGGCCCACACTTGCCTCCAGCATTGTTTCAGGCTTAAACTCTGGTGTGGGATGCGGGCAGCCAAGAGATTAGGAGACTTTTAACAGGTAGAATGAGAACTCAGGCTATGACAAAGCCCAGGGGTGAGGGTCCATCACCCCTTTTCTATAGTCCCCTAAGTCCTTCCCTGAGGGCCCATTCATGACCAGGCCTATCTTAGGTTGCCCCTCCCTTGAGGAATCATTGGCTAACCTGTCATTTGCCTAGGGCCAAGCAGGGTGAAGTAAAGGGGGCAGAGGCTGCGCCCCTGCCAGTAGGATAAGCTTTGTACCTTAGTGACTTATGGTCCCAAGGTCTTTTTACTTAGCCTTCACCATGGGAGGTTATAGCTTCTGAAACCAGGCAGGGAGGTTCCCAACAATCTCTAATAGGAGGGGTATGGACTATCTGAGTGCTTCTCACACTCTGACATGCATAGGAATTACCTGCAATCTTGTCACCTGTTCACTTTGTTTCAGTAGTTCAGGAGAAGGGCCTGAGACTCTGCATTTGCCACTTGGTCCCAGGTGATGCCAATGCTGCTAGCATGGGGTCCATACTTTGATCAGCATGGGACAAGATTTTCGTGAAAACCTCTTAGCCTTAACATGAGTTTCATAAGAGAAAGAAATTAGGTGCTTTGATGGCTAGAATCCAATAATCTCAGGATTTTAAATGTTTTGAGAAGTTTTTTTTTTATTAGCTCTTTCAAATATTTATTGGGCCACTATTATGTTATCAGTCCATTTCGAGAAACTGAGTACAATGTATGCAGTCGAGAAAAACACTGCCAAGACCCCTGTCTTGTAGCAGGTCTAGTGGCAGGGGACAGGTGACAAACCAAAAACTTAAATAAATAAAACAGTGAATATAATTCAGAACATAAGTGGGAATAGTAACCGGAATGTAAGTCCCATGAGGGCATGAACTGGGCTCTTTTGTCCACCTCTCTGTTCTCATTGCCTAGAAAAACATCTGAAACATAGTAAGTGCTCAATAATTTTTTCTGAATAATGGAATAAGTTAATTAGATTACGTGCTACTTAAAAAAAACACACAAAATAGGGCAAGGTGATTCAGAGACACCAGGAGAGCAGTACGGGCATTTTGGATTAGAAAGCAGGGAAGATTGTTGAAAGAGGTGCCATTTGAGCCGAGTAACGCATGACAAAAAGGAACGGACCATGGGCACGTTGGTTTTCTAGACAAAGCGTAGCACAAGTGTAAAGGACATGAACCGGGTTTGGTTTGGCACATTCTAGACTCAGTAAGGAGACCTGGCTCAAGAGGCTGGTGACAATCAGCCTTAGAGGTGAGTGAAAAGAGGGGTTATACAGAGCTAGGCAGGAACAAGTTCATGTAGGTCTTGTTGGTCACGGTCAGGAATGTGGATTTTATTTCAATTCCATGGGAGATCACAGAGGGTCTCCATGAAGAAGGTTTCATGATGTAATTCATATTTTAAAACACTAATCTGGCTGTTGGATGAAAGGGGAAGACAAGGGTAGAAAAAGGATGTCAGAAGGCTGTTCCTATTAGGGGGCTATTTTAGTGGGAAGGCTGTTTCAGTGGGGCAGCTCTTCCATTTGGGCGGTAGCCCAGTACTCAAAGCAAGAAATGATGGTGGTTGTATGAGGCAGTCACAGCAGAAATAGATGCATCTGGTATATAGACCCAAGGTGGACCAGGCAGGGTTGACTAATGGATTAGATGATGGCCAGGGTTGATGGGAGTAGGTGGGGAGGAGTACAAGAAATAATGAAGGAGTCTTTCCTGAATAATTTTCACCTTGTGTAAGCAGTAGGTACAACTTTATAATCCAAACTTTCTATTTTTGAACGGTTAATTTGGAGGCAGGATTTCTATATACTGAGTTTAAGCCTATCTCCCTGAAACTTCTCTCACTGATCTGAGACCTTTTGAAATTACAGAGTCCAAGTTTACTGTCTCTTCCTCCCAATAATCCCCAGATATTTAAAGGCAGGGGTTATAAACCTCATTCTCCCCTGCACACATACTGTGTATTTATGCTCCTCCAAGCTAAATGTGCTCTGTGGGTTCATGTGATCCTCTTATACCTGGTGTGACTTGACTTTGCTTCTAAAACAAACGGGCTGTATGAATTAGAATGTCTCTGTGGCTGTCCCTTCTCACCCTGTGGATGAAATAAGATATGGGATCAGTGAGATCTGAAATCCTTACTCACTCGTTCACAAATGTGCTGTATATTGGAATCAGTGGATGAGTTTAAAAAATAATGTCTGTGTCCTATCCACAGAGCATCTGACTTAGTTGATATGGGGTGCAACGCAGACATCTAGAGCTTCAAAAGCTCCTCAGTTGGTTTCAACGTACAGCAACATTTGGCAACTGCTGCTACGTTGATCCTTGCCATTCAAACTATGGCCATGGACAGTAGCATTCGCATCCCTTGGGGCTGATTGCTACTGGAGCTGATTCCTAATGAGTCAGGATCCTTATTTCAACATAATCCTCAGGCGATGAAATTCTGGGAAGCATTTGTCTAAATCAATGATCTTAAACCTTGGGTACCCGGGTGCACATTAGAATCACATTTGCAACTTTGAAAAAGTACAGATTTCTAGTTTGTTCCCAGAGGTGATATACTGTGCAGCCCAATGAGAACCATTCCTCTAGATCTTACACGTGACACTGATTTAGTGTGTGACTTTGAGTAAGGTGCTTATTTTCTCTTTTTAGAAAACAAAACTTGGCTCTGCCGTGGAGAACCACCTCCCCGCCCCCCTCAAAAAACAAAAAAACATTTAGAATGTTTTTAGCAAGGGTAGTTTTATATCTAAACAATTAGAAATTTAGCCACCAAGGATATACAAAGATTAAAAAATAAGGCTGACTAGGAAAGATAACAGCTGCCATGGCACCTGCTTCTTTCCTGAAACTGAGACCCAAAACCTGTGCTCAAAGGTGGAGTGCACAGCTATTAAACATGCTATGCAGTCAGACTGCCTGGGTTAAAGTTCTACTTTGGCTACTCAACAGCCATGCAACCTTTGGCAGATAACTTAAGTCCTCAGAATCCCAATTTCTTCATTTGTACAATGGAGATAATAATAGTACTTACCTTATAAGGTTAGTGTCCTAATTAAATGTGTTAACATATATGAATTTTTAAAAACTGTCTCAACATAATTCCTCCTCCAGGAATCTTCACTGAATTACTTTTGCTTTCATAATCAAATCCAAACTAAATTTGATGTCCAAGATATCGTCTCCCCTGTATTATCCTTTTTACTTTTCCTAAGCTCTCAGCCCTTAGACCTGCCAGATTAATTACTGTTCCTTCCTTAAAATACCTCCTGAGCTCTTTGTTCCATGAATCTTTGCTCAGCCTTCCCCTTCACTTAAGCTACCTTTCCCTTTGCTCTGGACTTTATACCCTAACTAATTATTCAAAATCCAGCTTGAGTGAGTGTTCTTCCATGTAGCTTCCCCTGATGCTTAGTCACAGTTAGACTTCCTCCTGCTTGCCACTGCTATAATCTCATCTCCCTTTTCATTGGAACTACTTGGGTGGATGTTTACACATCCCACTCAAGGATGAGCTTCTCAAGATGAGGGAATTTATTTTCTAATATTTGTTGGATAAAAGAAAATTAAATTCACCTTCAACTATCTTAAGTTAAAAAAACAGAGTCTAACTCAGTAAAAAAAGAACAGTTGGTTTGGGGTTAATCCTTTTTCTTCTATCTATATAATTCCTAGGATAATAGTATCCTAGTAAGGCATAGTGTCTTTAGGTTGATTTGTCTTTTGTCATTTATGGTCTACCTAACCATATTTATGTGTCAGAGTGGCAGATATTTGAGGAACACTTAATCTATATGCTCAGCTTGAAACTTGCTTCTTGAGTCAGACAGAGACACATTGCTTGAATACTGTCCTGAATAGTTTAAAGAATCAGCATCCTATGGTATAGTACAGGCAAACTTCTGAAATGAATTATTTATCACCATACACTAGAAGCAGCCAGAGATGTGAGAAAATGTCAGGAGGAAAGTGGAAGAATTAGACAATAGTGCCTGGGGCTCCCACTCAGTTTGTCCATAAAAGGAAGATTGACAATTCATCTCCTGATGAAAAATAAAGTCTTAGCAATTAGAGGCATTTGAGGACAGACCTGAACATCAAAAAGAACTATAGGGGTTTATCTGTGATTCAGCAATTCCATCCCCAGGTAGGGATGGAGGAGCCATGGATGACGAGAAGACTACATGTGTGCATGAGTGAGATGTAGGAACATGGGCACTGAGTGAAGGTCTGAGTTCTAACCAGAATTCTTCCCAGCAGCAGAACTGTAAGGTCAAACTTTAATTACAAGATGATGTGGATTGAGATTCTTTCCTGTTTGATCAGTCTCACAGTTAAGGTCCTAAATAAGAATAAAAGGTGCTAAATACGTCTCATTTCAAGATCACCTTGCCATCACCAGTTGGGGACAGTCATCTTCCTGTCAGATTGATTGAAATACATCAGAACTGACCCAATCATCTCAACCCCTGCAACAGGCCCAACTCCCAACACAGGGCTGAACCAGAACAGACAGATTCTGCCTTTTGAGGGATGTTATTGCCTTAGAGAAAATTGCTTATCTTTCTACAAAACAGTGGAAGGGTGAATTTCAAGAAAATCACTCACCCCTGTGAGATGGGGACACTGTCATTTCACTCACTCCCTTTAAGTCTGCTTTGTTGGGGACCTTGCCTATGATCCCTTATGCAGCCAAAGCAGCCAAAAAATAAAATAAATAAAAATTACTAAGAGACCTCAAGACTGAGAAAGGGGCTGAAACAAAGCAAAGGCATTCTCACCACTTGTCCTGAGACAAATATGTAAATCCTAAGAGCTTACTGAAGCCTGAAAAATAGTTGGGTTTCTACTGTCTGCCATAACCCCATCCAAGATGCCTACCTGCTAGGTGATGGTGCTCTGGGAGCAAGAGGCCAAGGGATGGGCTCTCTTTGAGAGGACCAAAGAGAGGGTGGGAGAGGACAGACAGTGGAAAAAGCCCTCTGAAAAGCTTACTCATACCACCCAAAGCATATTGATGGCCACAGAGATAACAAAAGAAACAGCAAAAACCACAAGATGAAGGGCTGCAATCTGCCCAACCAAGTAAGAGAAGCCTACCGCCCTCTTCCCATCCTTCCACAGTGTCTGCAACTTTTAAGAAACCATTGTCTAAAAAAATGCAGAGAGATCACAGGAAGTGTAGGAGATAGGTCAGCCCCTCTCTCCTACCTACCCCCATTCACCTCACTCCAAAACATAGTTCTGTCCTTTGCTGGGGAAGAAGAGAAAAAGAGCTTTAATCAAGATGGAGATTTTCATTTGAAATGAAAGCTTGTGTACCCGAATAAGATTCTTCTCCAAAGTGACTGGAAAGGAAAGGCATCAGACCAAGATGTTATGAAAGAAGATATTATCCATTAGGACAGGGTCGTGGCACAACACAGTTGGGAAGCAGTTTTTGGGAAAAATGAAAGCATTTCATATTCATAACCAATGAGCTGAGACATGACAATAAACATCAGCATCACTTCTCCAACCTGCTATGAAGTTAAATTGAAACTGAGAAAAGTGACGCTGAGTGATAATTTACTTGGCTTGGGTTCTTAGCAAATCTTACAGGAGGAATGTTTGGTTAAGAGGAGTTGTCTTGTTTCTACAGCCTAGGGTATTAAAATAGCAATAAACAATAGAAAAGGGAATTTGAGCTGAGGAGCTGGGCTGTGCCTGAATGGCTCATCATGTCTTCCATTAAAAATCACAATTTGCAGTCAATTTACTACCACAGGGAGAAACATTAGAGAAAAGCTTAATGTTTCAGGCTTAACTGGAGCCATAATTCAATGGTTTCCTATCAATAATAATTCTACTCTGCTATCAAATTTGAGCAATTTGTTACCACTTCTCACTTTCTCTTTGCAGATGCTCTGAGCCTGGATAACCTTGTTAGAAATTGGGATTCTTAATTAAAAGTACCAGGGGCCTTAAGACTTCAGGGCAACATTTATTTCAGGTAGAGGCTTGTGAATATGGATGGTTCAAAATGGATAAGGCCAGGTTTGACTTCTAGAGAAGCAGGGAATCAGCTTGTAAAACCCACAGGCAAGTCCAAGAGGAAGTCTGTATTGTGACCAGTAAATCCAGGCATTCTTGTCTGCTCACCTCAAGCCTCTCCAGGTTTTGAAAACACCAGGTGGCGAGAGGTTTGGAGGGAGGAAAAGGAAAAAACCAAAGCCCCTTTTCTGGGAGATGAATGTTCTGGATACCCCAAAGCAGAGGGGAGGGGAGGGCAGGGGAAGCCATAAAACTAAGTTATAGAGTGAAGGATCTCAAGGTTAAGTATGAAGAAAGTAAGTGTGTGTCTGAGGTGGTGTTGTTATTAAAGCCATTATAGTGATAGCCTACAGAGCTTGTTTTGGGTGCTTAGTGTGTGTTTGTGTACAGTTGGGCATTTAAACTCCCACACACAGAGACACAGTTACTGGAACAGATGTGCACCCAGCAAACACACACATACAGGTGTGAAGCTGTCATTACAAACAGCAAGCACATACCCTCCTTTCTCTCTGTTCCAATAGAGATGGCCTTTGCAATCTGGAAAATGGTTGACACACCCAGTCCAGAGAACCAACTGAGACTACAGAACTGGAAGTATACTATCCCCAGTGACCTTTTATGTTGTTTGCTAATGCTTTGTTCTTAACTCCCTTTTTCTCTCTTCTGTCTGCTGTGATGCTAAACAATGTTGCAGTATTAGCAGTCAACATCAGCCTTTGCTTGTAGCCGACTTTCTTACATTTTCCTTGATTTCAGTGATTGGACTAGCAATTGCTAGAATACGCTGGGACTGAGGATAAGTAAGGTGGGCTTACATGTCCATGGAAACTGTAAAAACAAAGTGATCAGGGCAGGAGTCATAGATCTGTCATCTGACTTCACAGCTCCTGTCTCTGAGTTGTCTTCCCTGGATGACGTTTAGAGATCAGGTACTAGTTCTTTGATGATTACCAAGCAGGGAAGGAAGAGAGGAGTATTTACAAAGACACTGACATTCTTCCAGTTTTATATTCACTAATGTTAGTAGTCCTTTTATAAAAAGTTTCCCTTGTGTAAATATGACATGAGGTCTGTCCAGAAGGTATCCAGACATATAACATGAAAAATAGAGACATTTATTGAAGAAGAAACAAGATACAAGAAACGCTGCACACAGCACAATAATGCCTCAGTCCCCTTCAAAGTAGTCACCTTGATACCTCACACAGTCTCTCAGTAGCCATCAGCTGCTCTGCCGTATTTGTCTGAATCTCATCAATGGTCTGAAATCTCTTCCCTTTCAAAGGTGATTTTAGTATTGGGAAAAGCCAAAAGTAGTAGAGTGCCAAATCTGGGCTTAGAGGGGCTGAGTCACATGGGTGTTTTGATATTTCACCAAAAAACTCTGCATGAGATGTGATGCATGTGCGGGCACATTGTGTTGATGCTGCCAATCACCAGTTGCCCATAGCTGTGGTCTTCTTAATCATCTGAATAGTGCCCTCTTAATGCAAAATTTGATGCAGATTCATTCCTCTACTCAGTCAGTGTGAATACGATGTCTACACAGTACACATGCTCACTCAATGGCATCTATCTCTCCCACAAGCTAGTACAATGAAGTTGTTATTGTTCACACATGCACATTCCAGTCTACTATCCTTGGCTGCCAGTTACATTGATGTCATGCAAACTGTTCTCACTATATTAACAAGGGCTGGACTTTTCCCAGACAGACCTCATATTCTCCTTCTGTTTAAAAAAGAGGCATTTAGATTTCAGTCATACTTTTTAGAAAACCCATCAATAAAAAAGAGGGACTTAGAAAGGAAGAAGGAATTTTATTTAAATATGAAGGATAAAAAACAATTCTGCTAGGACTTAGGTAAATGATAGAAAAGGAGGTCTATACTATAGAGATGTATCCAGACTGGTATAGTTCTTGAGACTTGTCAGTCTGGGTTAGATTGTCAGGAACAGAACAAGTGGTCACTCATTGAGCTGTGAGGATCTAAAGAGATAGAAACACAAAGCAGTGAGCCTAGTGCCCGACACACAGTAAACCTTAAAAACCATCAGCAGCCCTCTTTACAGCACAACAAGATTCTGGATCCTGGAATGGTCAGCCTTCCTTAGCTCTCCTTGGGCTCTGGATGTCTGGCAATAGCTTCACCCTCATCACCCTTGGCTTCTGGCCTTTTCCTCCGGTAGAGGTGATCCAGCATTCCACTTCCCTTGCAACTCAATGGCCTATGGCCCTTCATTCTTCCATCTCCAGTTTAGGAATATGTAGAGTTCAAGGAAAAGATTGCTGCCAGGCTGAGGATTTCCAGGTCCCTCCCCAAAACTCAGATTAATGAAGCGACACCAGGAGGTGATGTCCACATTTGGCTCTCTTCCCTGTGCTATTTATATTTCCCAGGAAACAAGGGCAGCTTTATTGCGGGGTCAACTGACTTTACTATGAGGTCTCTTGTGCAGAAGAACTGGCTGTCCATTAAATCAGTTTAGGAAGCCATTACTCTCACTGCCACCCAGAATGATATCAAACGTGTCACATTTCAAATCCTGGAGACGTTAATGAGATAATTGATCTGAAAGCTCTTTGCAAGGGTGGGTATGTATATCTACCTGGGTCTTTATTTGGCCAGCTCTTCTTTGAAATCCTTGCTCTTCCTCAAAGGTTCCTAAAACTTTCCACTTTATATCCCCGGAAGGTCTTACATTTTTCTTCAGATTGATTCCGTTCAATGAAAGTCAGTGGAGACAACTTCATGTACATTGTGATGGGGGCTGATGATGATCTGAAGGTTGAAGACTGGTTTGGATTTGTGTTTGTTAAGATGCAGAGGTTTGTTTCTAAGTAAAACATGAGAAATGAACTTGAGGCTAGTCACATGAAAATAGTTTCTCCCAGAAATTATTTTTTACTTATATTTCGACAAAATCTCAATCCTTCAGTTAATTTTAGGTAACCAGAATAGTTCAGGAAGATGGTCACACTTTTACTCTAAAGTGATCCAGTCCCAGGAGTGGCAGATCATGCTATCTCAATCTCATTGTTGACTCAGTCCATAAACTGAAAACTCCCTGAGGGCAGGGGTAAGTCTCACCTTATTCCTCATTATGCTTCTCCCACCTTGTGTTGTGTCTCCATATGGTACGTGATAAGTAAATAAGTATATGTTGAGCATATAAATGCTGACTGAATAAGTACATTTTACATATCCTGTTGGAGTATTAATTTTAGTAAGTTTATTTAAATACAAGTCTTTTCCCCATCGATTCATAAAGCCTCATGCTATTGAGTTCTGTTTTCTTTCCCCAGGACTTTGTGTTTTAATAAGAAATGTTCTGGTTATTATAAGTTTATGGTGGAAAGAGCATTAACCGTGAACCCAGGAGAGCTGACTAAGCTCCTGTCCTACTGTGCTAGCAACTATCCATGTGCTTGGTGAAGTTGTTTCACTTCCACACCTCATATTGAAAACTAACAATGGTTGAAAGTTCAGAAAGCTGCCTGTCTTTTCTGTTCTATTGGTAGAATGTATTTACCTCAGCTTTTCTCTCTATTTTAGTTTACAAAATGCCTAAATGAATTTTAAAACTGTGAAGAGAAAGTGTCTTTCTTGGATGACCAGGTCTGTCAAAGAATTTTAGTCATGTTTTGGGCATTGTGGTAGAGAATGAAAAGTATCAAAGGGAAATACTAATTTCTGCTTATTTACCTTCTGCCTTTTACAAACTATGTGATCTAGACAAGTCATTTCATACAGCTGGGCTTCAATTTCTTTCTTGATTCTTTCCAAGTTCTCATGACCTGCTGATGATATTCTTGATCACATCCAATTATTCATGTATTCAGCAAATATGGTTGAACACCTGTTCCGTGCAAGGCGTGTACTAGGTTGTAGTAAATGGTGGTGAACAAACCACATGCTTCCTATCCATCAAGGTCATCATCTTCTTGTTTTCCCTCTTCTGAATTTCCTCTGAGAATATTCAATATTCATTAAGAGATGTACAGAGGAGTATAAACAAGAAGCACAAAGGACATAGCTTCATGTATAGGAGAGATAGAGTGAATAAGAGAACACAATTCCCAGAGGATGGGTTGGGGAAGCAGAAGTTAGCACAGAGAGCAAAGTAAGTCAGGTTTATAGATTGCTATTTTCTCTTTCTTTTAAGTTATAGTATTTTCTTTCATTATATGTTCTGATATATTCTTAATTCTTTTTAAAAAATTTTCCTTTTTATTTTTTTAAGAATTTATAACAGTAAATGGTGTCACATGAAGCTAAATTAATTTAGTCTAAAATGTTACTCTGCCACACTAATTTGGTAAACCTTTCTGTTTCTCACTGATTTGTTATA
Organism: Macrotus californicus; assembly: GCA_007922815.1. Lineage (NCBI taxonomy): Eukaryota > Metazoa > Chordata > Mammalia > Chiroptera > Phyllostomidae > Macrotus > Macrotus californicus. The sequence goes on along the minus strand of VMDR010017313.1, from coordinate 303 downwards.
CTGCTTGAATTCCACAGAAAATTTTAGTGAAGGGAATGATCTATCTCTAGAATATTTATCTTTCTCTATCAAGACCTACAGATTAGTCCTACCATATAACAAGTTTTTCAACTCTATCCTATTTAAAGTATATTTTAGAATGAAATTTTCTTATTTATTTCAAAATATATCTTTTAGATGAATTATACAACTTTAAGATATCTAGTAAGCAAAAATACTATTTGTATTTTTGTTGAGCTAAATGTATTTTGACTCTAGAAAATTGATATCTTTTTGATATATTTGCTCATCTATTCAAGTATT
>VMDR010017312.1:0-20314 GCA_007922815.1 Macrotus californicus | reverse complement strand
GTGAGTCCTCTCCGGCCCGTCTCGCCCCTCCTACCTGTGTGGATGAAAGTTTCTCCTTTAGTTCCTTGGTTGTCGGACTTCCATACAGTTCGATTTTCTGTCAGTTCTGGTTGTTTTTTGTTTTAAAATTTGTTGTTGTCCTTCTTTTGGTTGTACGAGGAGGCACAGTGTGTCTACCTATGCCTCCATCTTTGATCTTTGATTACCAGTGTTTTGAACTGTGCATCTGATAGGTTGGCTATCTCTTGGTCACTTAGTTGTATTTTTTCTGGAGGTTTGATCTGTTCTCTCATTTGGGCCATTTTTGTTGTCTTGGCACGCCTGTTATGTATAAGGGGCAGAGCCTTAGGTGTTCACCAGGGCGGGGCAGCCATGCTTGTGGGGGAGGGGTCTGAGAGGGAACAATGGCACTTGCTCCACTCTCTACCGGTTTTCAGTCACTTTCCGAGCTGCCCACAGTCAAATTGGGCCCATCTGGTGCTGATTCTAGTGCTGATTCCTGGGCGGGTGGGCTTGTGTACACTCTAGGACCCTGTTGGTCTCTCCAACGAGCTCTCCTGTGAGTCTGAGAGTTTCTCCTGCTGCTGCCACCTCCACCCCCACAGGAGTTTTCAATCAGAGGTTTTGATGTTTTATTTCCCCGTGCTGGAACTCTGGGTTGCGGGGTCTGTCTCACTCCCTAGTTGTTCCTCCCGGTTTATCCACACAAGGGAGTGGGATGCCTGGTCCGCAGCTGCCACCTCTCCCGGCCAGCTGTGCCTTTCCCAATCCGCCAGCCATCACCCTGCCGCACGAGTCCTCTCCGCCCCTCCTACCGATCTGGATGAATGTTTCTTCTTTAATTTCTTGGTCGTTGGACTTCCATGTGGTTCAATTTTCTGTCAGTTCTGGTTGTTTTTTGTTTTAAAATTTGTTGTCCTTTTTTTTGTTGTGTGAGGAGGCACAGTGTGTCTACCTATGCCTCCATCTTGGCTGGAAGTCCCCACCTTTTCTTAACACAGCTGTTAAGGGTATTTATTGTTGTTTACAAAACTTGCTTCACGCTTTTTTGCCTCAGATCGCTCCATCTGTGATGGCCCACTACTCCCAAATTTCCTAAGGAAATTCAAGGTAATCTTTAGGAACCATTTAAAATATTACTTTTTCCATAATCTCTTTCTTTGTGTTTCCCAACAGATATTACTCTTCTGCAGACCTCCCACAGTATTTTATTTATACCTGTTTGAAGTATTTTTCATATAATTTTTTGACTTGATATACATATAAATGATAAAATATTTATTTATTTATTTATCTTAGCATTAAATGTAGATTCCTTGATGGTAGGAGCTTTTCACCTTCATCATGTCATCATGTGCTTATCATCTATCCCTACATACTAGCCAAACATATATTGTATCCATTCAATAAATATGAAGAAATGAATGCAAAAATGGGTAAGTGAATGAATTATAAATGAATGAGTTGAATTGAATGGTAAAACCACTGTTAGACATTTTGGTTTTACAATAAGAACCAATGAAGTGCCAAGACTCTTTCTCAGCTAATGCATCTTTCAAGTTCAGGTTGGTGCTCGCCTTCTCTAAGTAGCCCTTCCTGTTTATCACAACCACATACATTGTTTCTCTCAGACTTGAAGTTCTATGTCAAAACCAACCATTACCCATAGGAGGCCCTTGTACCTGTGTGTGTGTGTGTGTGTGTGTGTGTGTGTGTGTGTGTGTATTTGTACCTAGCCAAACTGTTAGATTCTTAAGGGAAGGAATGATGTTTGGGACAGAAGTTACACCCTGGTAAAAATTGGTTTGGCCAGCTGATAGACAAGCTAGTCAATGAGTGGGTGGTCCAATTACTAAAGGATGTTACTGAGTGAGTGAGTCAGAAAGTGAGTGAAAGAAGGAAGGAGTGAGTGTATAAATGAGAAGTGAGCTCACAAACTAGCTGACCGACAGGCTAGTTTTCTGAACTGACCGACTGGTTGAATGACTGACCAACTGACTTAATGACTGTGTAGATGACTGGTTAGCTGGCTGGCTGATGGGTAATTTTGGAAAGCAGGGCCTGGTTTAGTGTAGCAAAGAAGGCCCATTTGGGGACATGGGACTAATGGTATAAAACCGAACAGACTGTTCTGTATAGGAGTCCCTAAGAAGTATATTATGAGCTGGACAACTATTTGTTAATTTTCTTTCTTTCTTCTCCTAGGAGTCCTCTGTGATCTCCATTCCTGATCAGCTGAGCTCAGTGGATATAACCTCAGACAAAGACCAGCCAGAGACAGCCATGGTGGAATAGTAGTTCTCTTCCTGGAAGAAAATGGTTGGGGAGAGAGGGCATTTCCCTTTCTGCCACTGTCCACTGCGGGGGCTGGTTGTTCCCTGTGCCTTAGGCCCTGGAAGTACTGAACTGGGGCTCAGATCTGTCCCTCAGGTCAGAGAAAGAGGCATTTGTGGTGGTGGCTGAGATAGGGAACCAAACCAAACAGACAAATGAGCAGAAACCACAAGCTGGCCCAGTTTGTCCAGGCAATGCCCTGCTCTCTGACCACAGAGACCTTTCTTGGGGAAGTGGCTACAGAAGGCAGCAGACAAGGGCTGCCAGACCCAGTGTGAGACACTGCCAGGTGATGACTAAGACCCCTGGGGGCTCACAGAGCTCTGAGCTGCCACTCTGTGCTGTAATTGGCCTTTTATCTATTCAACAGATGGATAAACAAACACACTACCCTGCCACAGACATCCACCAGAACTGAATGAGAAGGGAAGTGGCAGAACAATACCTTGTATTCATAGTAACCAAGGCATTCCATGCCCAAACCCTTCAGTGATTCTCTGGATCAAGTCCATGGTCATTGACAGGGTTTAAAACGCCCTCCACATTCTGGTCCTTTCTGAGAAGGCTTCTGGTCTCTCTGCCCACCTACTTCTACCGCTCCAGCCATAAGCCATGACGCCCTATTCACAGGTTTGGTTTTTTTTTTTTTTTTGGATAATGTGACATTTTTCTCATCTTTTTCCTGCCAACAAGCTACTGCCTCTGACTGGAGTGACCTGCCTCTTATCTGTGCCTGATAATCTTAGAACTTCAGAAACTAGTTCATTTTTTTTCTCGAGCATCCCCCATTGTGTCACTCAGGCAACATTCATTGTGTTTGCTCAGAAAACCCCTGAACTAGGACTGATTCTGCTGATTTGGGATAGAATATCCACTGTCTGTCCCTCTGTTAACTGTGAGCTCATTGAGGGCAGGACATTTCCGGCTTTCCTATGAGTCTTATGTGCAGTAGTATAGTACCTTGTCTGTAATAGATGTGCAATGAATGTGAGTGCAGACAAACCAAGTAGGTGCAGTGCAGGGCATCTGCACATGTGGCTCTCCTGATGTGTGGGTGAGAGGAGCACACACATCCTCTGCTGAAGCAGAGCCCAGGTTCCTCCACATCACTGGCTCCCTCTTCCTGGTACACTTCCTCCATTCATGCTGGCCCTGGTCAGACAGGCCTTCTGTGTGCTTTGTTTGCAGCCTGTGTTTCTTCCTTTCTGGATAGTGGTTCTTCCTCCTCCTCAGGGCCTTAGCAGTCCTTTGCATATAGAAGAACTTGATAAACGTTGGTTGAGTTTTCTAGACTCACAGTTCAAAAGAAGACCACACTGGGATCAATAATTCCAAGAGGTAGATATCCAAGAATCTCTTACGTGAGTGAGGCAGATTGTGCTATGTTCATAGATGCTTGGCTGTCTGTGTCCCCCTCCCCCAGGAAGTGCCCTCCCTGTCCCATTGATAATGGCAGCCCTGGCTGGTGACTTGCTTTGCCCATAAAATGTAAACTGGAAGAGCCTAGAATTTAGCATGCACTCTTTCCTCTCTGCCATGGGAGGGGCCGAGTTCCATATCCAGGCTACACTGCCAGATGGCATGCTGAAATTAAATTAATGTGTGGCTAGACTGCAGCTGGCCCTCTGTGGATAGGAAAGGTGAGCAAGAAAAAAGTCTTTGTTGTTTTAAGCCACTGAGATTTGGGGCTCACTGATTTCTGAAACATGACTTAGCCCCTCCTGACTGCTACACTGGGTTGTACTAGAACTGAATTCTTTCTCCAGAGGCGGTTCCACTGCTAGTTCTTCCTGACTCTGGACAAATGGGAAAGAAATATTTAAATCCAGTGTATACCAACAGGTAACTGTGTGTATACTTGCCATGTGTGCGCATGCGCAGATGTGTGTGCGCCTGCCCCCAGAGGTGGGATGTAGGAAGAGGGGAGGGGAAGGGAAGTGAAGGCAGCGTGGGCTTATGCAGTAAAGAACAGTTACTTCTGCTTGAAGGTAGCTGATATTTTCTTACAAATGACTTTTTGTCTGAGGTTAGGAAACTAAATAAACCATCTCTTTCTTCACTCTTGGCCACCAGACCCTGAGCCAAACCACATGGCACATCAGCCCCTAGGTAGTTAGGGCAGAGTGCCACCTGTTGGGCCTGTTGAGCCAGCGCAGCAGTGTTCAATAGCTTCAGAGTTCTCACTCAGGGGCTGATAAAGACTCAGAGGCCCAGGGAGACCCTAGTGATCCCTCACCTCACTTTGCAGGCAGAGGGACTAAAGACCTCAGCCAATACTCTTCTGATTCCAATGGCTTCTCAAGCTGGACCACAGGAGTCCCAGGAGTCTTCTCCATGGGAGCCCACACCTTTCCAAGGTTCCCTTGCTGGTTATAGATGGCAGTGGGGTTCCACATAGATGGACTAGTTTGAGTCAGTGCATAGAGTGGGAAGAGGGGAAAGACACAGGGGAGTTCAGGAGAGCCAACCTGGATGGAGAGCAATAGAAGCTCTCGCTGCAGTGGCTTCCATTTACTAAACAGCTACTACATAAAATGCAAGTCTCTACGTTGTTGACCCCATTCCTGCAAACAAGGAAACTGAAACCCAGAGAGGTTAAGTGCCTCATGCAAAGTCATGTAGTTGGTAAGTGGTTGGGCCAGAATTCAAGCCCATGTCAATTTGGTTCTAAGGCTGAGCTCTGTGCTTGTTATCATGCTGCTTCTCCCTAAACTACATACTCATTGTGCCTCTTCACTGCATCCTTCCAGAACAAGGCATATGGACAGGCAGGGCTCAAACACACAGGCCACGTGATGTGGTTCTTGCAGGGAGTCGGGGGACTGCAGGATGAGGGGTTGCTGAGCAGGAAAACAGTGCCTGCCAGGAGCAGGTTTTGACTGGAGACTGACCCAACTGAATGTGGAACCACTTCCTCAGAGCCCCATAGTAGTCTGAACATGCAGGACCTTCAGCAACATAGCTGATGAGGGACTTCCTGTGCCAAGCCCTGTGTTTGTTGAACAAACAGGCAATGAGTGGAGCAGAAAGACAAATGATGAGGTGAAAATCTCCAGGCCTGCTGAATGCAGCACTCTAGGGAAGACACAGGACATTTAAATCTGCCCTGGGGGTTCACAAAAGGCTTCTTGTTGTTAGACCTCTGCCATCATTTCCCTTTAATAATATCTACTCTAAAAAGCCACTGTTATTGAAAGAATAAGGGAAGAATTATGAAGCACAGGTTTAGCTTGTGGAAAGCCTACAGATGCTGGAGTGTGACTCTGGATTGTGAAGATATGGAGATCTCTGTGCATGAAGGCAGGACAAGAGTGGCCAGGAAGCACCTTTGTAGTGGAGCCTGTGCTGAGAATGAGTAAACCAACTTCACCAACCTGATGATCTGGTTATGCGCCCTGCTCTGTGTCCGTTCCCCTCTGGTTGTAACAGCCTTTAGCACAATCCTGTTTAAAGGCTGCTCTGGCTTCATTTTAGTTCTGATACAGGGCTTAAATAGAGGAAGTCACCATTAGCAAAAGATCTCCAAATACAAGGTGCATCTCAAAGATTGAGAACTGGGCTGAAGATCCATGCATCCTGTCTTCAGATTTGTTCCCACTGCTCACCTCAAAGGACCATGTCTAATTTCAGCTGGTGGAGATTTCTCACAGAGACAGCATTAATTACCACTCAGCTGTTAGTCTTTCTCCCCCAAAAGTCATCTGGTTTCAAGCCCTGGGGCAGATAGTCCCTCTTGCTCCAATCTAGAAGTAGAAGGAATTGGTAATCAGCCCCAATGTAAGCCTTGTGTACTGCTTTGTTGGCACTTGTGGGTGTCCTGAGCACATGCCTGGCCTTCGTCACCTCTTCACAAGGTCACCGGTCCCTGCTGTCTGATACTGTCTCTTCTATTTTTCTTCTTTTCATGCCACCTGTCCTGCATCCAATGGTTACCAGCCCTCTTGGATAGCAAAGCTGACATTGTTCTATTCACTACCCCAGTCTGTTGTAAAAAATGTCAAAAAGAGTCTCTATAGACTGAGATTCTGATTTTATATCTCTCTTCCCAGGGGGCCCAGTTATAATACAAGACATGATGGGAGACCAGCAGGAAACTTTATTAAGATTAAGGTAGCTGGTGGCACTTCCCTGACTACCCACAAAGAGAAGAACATATATGCATGCATGTACACATGCACTTTGTTTGTAGGGAGCTAAGACACAGGCCACCATCCTGACCCATCTCAAGCAGAGGATGAAATAAGGACATCCCATGAAGACTTGAATAAAATGTGGCTGACTGCTGTCAATTGGTCTTAAAAACCATAAGCTAATCTCTCACCCTCTCCCCAATGCTCTAGCTGCATGCACACTTGCCTTGTCATTTAGTCTTTATTTTTTTCAAGGCCATGATGAGCAAGAAAAGGGCTCCTGGCCATTCCACGGGGGCCAGAAGTAGCATCTAAGCATTCCATTGGACATCACCCAGAGTTCTCTCTGTATCAAGCTCTATGTGAAATTCAAATGAGAACAGCTCATTCACTGCTTGCCCAGGAAAAGTTTTCAGGTTAACCATGGGGGAAGAGTAGAATTAGTCAAAAAGATGGGCTTGCATAAAAGATAGACCTAGATTTGAATTCTAGCTTGTCAGATACTAGCTGTGTGGTCTTGGGCAGTTTGTTACCTCCTTGGGTCTTATTATTCTCATTTGAAAATATGATTTTTATCTTTTATGGTACTAACAAATATTGTATAGGGTAACAGCATTAAAATAGTGCATTGCTTATAGTAGTAATTCACTACCTTTAAATATGTATGTATGTGTATAGACATATATAAATATTTACATATATGTGTAAATATTTAATATGTGTGTGCAGATTATATCACATATATATTTTCAATATATATTTTGCCATAGGCTATGTGTGTTTTTTGGTTCTGTGTTGTGAAGCAAGTTAGTCTTAGGATTGAGGAATATTAAAATATGGATGTGGATTTTAGGTAACTTGCTCTGTGCCTCTTTAAGGAAGCCATACAAAATGTCTGGTACCTGGGTGGCTCCATTCCATCCTTACCTCTTTAAGGTTTCTTCGTGACTGCTACTAATTAGGGGAAGAAGAGATCAAATAAAGATTACAGTGAGTCACCTCATGCTGAGTCAGAATGTGAAGGAAGCTGAGAAAGAACCCAGCAAGCTCCACGATGTCATGTGCACATGAGGAAACCAAGGCCTAGGGAAAGGAAATGACTTGCACAGGATCACAAGGAGGCCAGGGACAGAACCAAGACAAGAATCTGGGTCTCACACCTCTCTTTCCAATGGTCTTAATTTAGAGCTATAGTGCCTCCTAAAACCCACTGAAGGTACTGAAGGTGACCTCTTTGTTCCCTCAGCCCTTGGGGACCCAGAAGACTCAAGCCAAAGCGCTGCCTAGAGAGCTGAGAACAGAGAGAATGGTTTCGTTTTTATTTTATTGAAGAGTGAGATGGAAGCAGCCGTAATCTAATACCTAGTAGCTGGGTTGAAAATTCTGGAAGATGGGACTAAAATGAATTCCAGGAGCCAGGAGTCATTGTCAACAATGATTGTTCTCTGCCCTGGACAGACCAGACAACAACAGCATTGACAAACACACATGGATGCAGGTGGCACCACAGTGATTCAGGAGGCGCTCCAGCAGAACTGCTGCATCTCGGTGCCAGGCGTCTGTCTGTGATTCCCCCAGGAACGCCAGGCATCCATGCCACATGTACAAACATGCAGGGGAAGGCAGAGAAACCAAGCTGGGCCACACCCACAGGCAGGGCTGCTGCCACAGGATTTCTGGTGGGTAGAACTGGAGCCTCTCTTCTGAATGCCATCAACAGCCAGGGGATCCCCTGAGGCAGAGCAGGTTGTGTGCTCAGTCCCCCAGCAGCTGAGGTGCCTTCAATTTCCCAGGAGGCTTGTGGGGAAGGGGATGAAGGATGGGCAGACCACCGCTGTCTATCTGCTTGAGTTTCTAATTCAGACCTTGAAGTTTGAGTTATCCTTATTTTCAGCTTACAGAAGTTGGCCAAGGTTACTCAATAAAAAGTAGGGAAGTGAGGGTTGAACCTAGGCCTGTCAGGTTCCAAGATGTGTGGGTGTTTTTTCTCCTGCACATACCTCCTTCCAGGGACTTTCTTTATTAGGAATATGTAATACCACACCATTCACTCTGGAATCTCTGTTCTGTGGAAATACACTCGAGGCTGATGGTCAGACAGTCCTGCTGGCAGAGGCCTGGAGAAAGAGAGGGCAAGCCATTGGACATGAGAACAGAGACTGCTTGAGTGACAATGACAATGCCAGTGTTTATGTGTCCAGGTGTCTGAGTGTGCATGAACATGTATTTGAGTGTAATTGACAGCATGTGATTATGTGTAGTATATGTGGTGAGTTGTGACCTCACGTGAGAGCCTGTGAATATATGTGAGTGGGAATATGAATGTGAAGGTGGAAACATGGGTGAGTGTGCAAGAGCGAGTGTGCAATGATATTCAGCAGGTACATGCAGGTATACACAGGTATTGACGAATCCATGGTTAAGCGTGGTCTTTCTGCTGGTGTTCGGCTTACGCAGAACGTGTGTTGCCAAAAAGATGCTTCTGTTGTCAGGTCATTGCCAAGTTAGGAACAGTTCCCAAGACCCCTTCTCCCGCACTTTGACACCAATAGGAAATGGGGGTCCCCGGACCGCCCTCTGGTTGGATCATCTGCCGGAAGTGTTCGGAGAGCTTCCCAAGCCGCCACACTCACAGTCACGGTTCGTCACAGCACAAGGTCCAGGTCAAACTCAGCGAGGAGCAGCGGCGCGAGGTGGAGGGTAGGAGGCGCACCACGCAGACCTGCCAGTTGCCCCCTCCCAGTGTAGGCGAGCACAGTGCTGACTCCTCCCAGCAGGGATGGCGGACCCTGTGCATGCAGCATGGCTCACTAGGGACTACTTCAGATGGCAAATAGCCACTACACCAGCTCCCCTGCCTACCAGTGGCCCTTCTACCACCCTGGATGCGCAGTTGAATTCTCCACGACATCAGGAAATAGGTGGCCAGTGCCACAGCAGGGGCCTCTGGGATGCTGCTCCAGAGGCCCCTGTTGTGGAATGTGCTCCTCCCTTTCTGGCCAAATCCCACTCTCGTTTTACTTGAATCTCCCCTTCTCCAGGTGTGCCTCACTGGGCAGCTTCTGGTATCATGTTCAGTGTCAGTCTCCAAAGCTATAGAATTTACTTTGAATAATAACCCTGTGTGTGTGATCTACATGAGTGTGTGAACATGTATGAGTGTATATCCCTGTGCAAACAAGTGTGAGTATGAGACTGGGTGTGAACATGCTGGCCTTGCCTTCCCAATGGATTGGTGAGTTGTAAGTTCTGGAAAGAGAGGATTCTAGTCATTAGCATGGTCAGGGCCATGTTGCAAAGAATACAGACCAAAGAGCCAGAGAGTCCCGATTTTGAATCTTGGCTCTGCCATCTACAAGCTCTATTACTGTGAGCAAGTAAGCAACTTCTCAGAACTTCAGTCCCCCACTCTAATGGGAATAGGAATACCTACTTCAGCAAGGCAGCATCAGCATGTGTAAATGTTTGGCACATCCCAGGTCAGTCAGGTCCCTTGCCCTGTGAACACGTTCTCAGCTTGACAGCCTCAGTTCTTGCCTCCAGGAGGCAAAGCCTGACTCAGAAAGACATGGCTGACTGTGTGAACTGACAGGTGGGAATCCTATGGACCAGAGCTGTCCAGGGCTGCCTTGAGAGCAGGAAGCTTTGTGGGAAGGGGTTAAAAAAAAGGAAGTTTCTGGAAGAAAAGGGTAACTACCAAATGGGGTAATTATGCCCTAGACTAAGTCTTATTTCTTCCTGTGAGCACCCACTCAGACTCACTCAACTCTACTTAATTGGTCCTTGCCTTTGCTCCCCAAATGTGCCCTGTCCCTCACAGCTTTGTATCACTAAAAGGTCTGGAGCTCATGTCCTCAAGCTGGTGGGAATGAGCGGAGGGTGCTGCCTGTGGGTTTGCCACTCTATCAGAACTTGGAGAATAATAATAAAGACAATAGCTAACATGATCAAACACTTCTTATGGGTCATGCAATGTTTGCTATTATTTACATGTCTCATTGAAATGCACCCCCTTTAACCCCAAGAGATATTCTTCTCCTCTTAATGCATTTGAGAAAAGTGAGATCTAGAGAAGCTATGTAGTTCATTTCAGGTCACAAGAGGGTTGTTCTGGGATCCAAACCCAGCATAATGGGCACAAAAGAAAACTCAGCAGAGGGTCCACACACAAGCACCTGTGCACATATGCTAATTATGGTCATTGGTAGAGGAGAGAACTAAATGAAGCCAAGAGAGACAAAATTAAACCTTATGTTAAGCTGCTGAGTGAGGGAGGGTAAAGAAAAAGGCGGTGAGATCCCATTTGAGAGAGGAAAGACAATGTATGGGGGAGGGGGTAAGAGTGAAGACACTCGGAGACTATGTTGAATGAGACATCTGAAGGTGGGAAAAGTTTAAAACTTCTCATTATTTTCAGGGAGATAAGTTAAAGTTTACATCACTTTCAATGCTTTTTATATGTCATACTTGAGTTTCTGTTGAATGTAACACTGTAAGGGGAATGTTTACGAGACATAGGTCACAAGGCTGGAACCACCCTCTGTGGTGTCCAACTGGTGTAGGTGGCTGCGGAGGTCACGCTCTCTAACCACCATGAATAGGGCTTATACGCTGGAGGGCTGGCCCTCCTTGGCACGCTTGGCACTCATGGCATTGGCTCATGCTGTGCCCAGTTGTGGAATGTGTTCCTCCCTTTTTGGCCAAATCCCACTCTCATTCTACTCTGAATCTCCCCTTCTCCAAGTGTTCGTCACTGGGGAGACCTTTCTGGGAGCACTGTGGTTGGTTGATGCTATGATGACAGAGATGGCCAAATTCTCCTTCATCCCCTCCACAGCTCTCATTATTCTCTCTCTGTCTCATCTGAACTCTGAGGGCAGGAATGAGGTACCTGTCCTGCCCAGTCATCCCTTAATTAGACCCCACCTTGTCTAATTGTTATCTTAGGGGTTTCAGCTAAGTCTTCTTATGGGAATGGTTAAGCCCAGAGGCCCTGTGCTGTGTTTCTGTTTCCCAGCACCCATCACATTCTGAGAAAATGGGAGGGGTGGTGCTTACTAAGGGTGTACGGATGGGATAGAGGAATTGGTGATGGATATGTGGATGGATGGATGGGACGTAGCTTAAAGGGATTGAAGAAAGTCTGATGGAAGCAGAAGAGCTCAGCCATCCAGGGAAGCAATGCTAAAAGCTTTGGTCTTTAGCTAACTGTGCACTCTCCAGGGTCTGTAATATATGCTGGGGACAATCCAGACCTTCTGTTTATGCCATTTTTCCTGCTGGCTCCTTTTTGGTACTTCTGCTGATTCCTAGTGATTCCTCTGGAGTCCAGAGGCGTGAAAGTGGAGACAGGTATAGGAGAGAAGATTCAAATACCCTAATTTGTAGATTTTTTGCAAGAGAAAGGTTTAGTGGAAAGGGATGGAGTGGGTTGGGTGGGTACCAGAAGCAATAGATATGAGAAGTTTGGATTACCTGTTGCTCATAATTATTTGGTTACCTCAATCCCCCATGAATGTAAGAAGTTGAAAATAGGAGGTTGGTGGGGGAAAATAGCCCAGGTGAATCCCCAACTGAAGAAAAATAGGAACTGTGATTTTGATCAAATATTGACAGTGTATATGTATGTGTTGGTTATATCATGTTTGCACAGACTGCCTTCTAACTACATTTGGTTAACTTGAAGAAACTTTGGTCTTTTCTTTTACTGATGGGTGAATTTTTAAGCCCATATCCTCAATTCTTTTTGATCTATAAGCCCTTGTACTGTTTTCTCTGAATGACAATTGATTTGTCTCAGTCTTTCTCATCTAATATGTAGCTCTTGGCTGGGGGCTCCCTTATCTTTCTTGGCCTACGAAGAGGCTGTCTTTTCCTTGCAGACATTCTCCAGGGGATCATCACCCCCACCTCTATTTTCATGTGGTGTTCGCACTTTCTGTGGGTACGGGGTGTGTCTCTGTACCCCGCCTTTCCTTCTCTGGGCAGGACCATTGTGTCACCAGCTTAGAAGTGTATCCCTCTTGCCCTCTCTTCTCCCTGCACCTAGACACCCCACTGTCCTGGGGCTCTAGGAAAAGGAGTGAAATACAAAATCTACTGGAGTGTAAAATTGTCAAACAGCAAAATGATCAGACATTAGTGCCAGAGGGTTTACATTTAATTATTTGGAAAACAGGAGCAGAAGTGAAGGGTGATCAGAAAGGGTGCCAGGGCATGATGCCTAGGTTTTCAAGAAGCTGAGAGGGTAATGTAGATACATGTCAACAAAGATGATTAGACAGTTTAGAACCAGATCCTTGTCTGAGATGGAAATTGCAGCTGCTAATGAATAAGTGGTAGAGATCGAGGAAGCTGCCATCCTGGCTCTGCCTTTTCCTGAGTGTGACTGCATCTAGAAGCCGGGTGAGTGTGGCTGACAGCTGACTGTCAGAGGGAGGGGGTTGACTTCTTGCTCTCTGTTTTCCCTGAGGACTTGGCCTCTGGTCACTTGTCCAAGCTTACTTCTACTTGGACTTCTGGCACTTGGGGACACAGGGCTCCTTGCATTTGGGTGGAGGCTGGCAAGTCTGCTTGGTCTGCTGAGGTGGAGGGCAGCACTGCTGAGGTGGGGGGCAGCACTGCTGAGGTGGGGGACAACACTGCTGAGGTGGAGGGCAGCACTGCTGAGGTGGAGGGCAGCACTGCTGAGGTGGGGGGCAGCACTGCTGAGGTGGAGGGCAGCACTGCTGAGGTGGGGGGCAGCACTGCTGAGGTGGGGGGCAGCACTGCTTCTGTTTCTGCTGAGACATTGTATGCTGGACGTGCAACTGGAAGCAGAAAGACACAGAAGTGAGGAACGCTTAAGATTCTGGGCCCAGGTGAACCACCTGCCACATTCACCTCCTGCTCTGCTTTTACCTTGCCCCCTGATCCCTTTACTAATTTAAGGTGTGTGTGTGTGTATGTGTTTGAGAATAAATTGTAGCTAAATGTTTGTAAATCATTTCAACTCTTTCTGAGATAAAGAAATACAGAAGGAAGGAAGGAAGGAAGGAAGGAAGGAAGGAAGGAAGGAAGGAAGGAAAGGTTGGAAGGAAGGGGAAGCAAAGAAAGAAAAACATAAGAGAGAAAGAAAAGACAGGGAGAAAGAGAACAGTAACAGGCTGTTATGGCAAAGACTATGGGATCTGGAACAGGGTTTCCTGGGTCCTGAGTCCTGGCTAAACCCTTAACCAACCGTGTCACTATGAGCAAGTTGCCTGACTTTCTGCACTCACTTCTCTTAGGGTTATTGTAAGGATAAAAGAAGTGTATAAAAATACATAATACAGATGTGGATACATACACATATAAATGTATGCATGTGAATATGTGTGTGTTCATACACACATAGAGCACCTAGCACATGATTAGTACTGTGTTTTGATTTATTAAGTAAATTTATGAAAATTTAAAAAGGATGACAAGAAACATCTTAACTGCCTTCTAAGAGAATTAATAGAAAAGAGGCATCTAGAGATAAAATGGACCCTTTCGATTCTTAATTACAGTGATTAAAGCAAAATTCAGAGAGGGAAGTAATTGTTCTCCAGCCACTTAGCACAGGAAGGTGGAAACAGTGGTCCCTGATTCCCGGAGCAGGACTTTGCCTCTGTGCCACATCCTCTTGTCCCTGCTGCTCTGTCTTCCTTGGACCTCTGCACTTCACTCCCTGAGGCGGCCTGCTACCCTCCCTCCCTGAATCCACCTTACCCCTAAACAACAGCTCTGCAGGCTGATTTGTCCCATAACTGGTGCCCTCTTTTCCTTCTACTGAGTCCCTCTCAGTACCTGGCAAGATTCAGCACCCACAGCACACCAGGAGGAGCCTCAGGATGCTGGCCTCTTAGCAGACTCACTCCCCATCTCAGCCTACCTTCCCACACCCTTCACAGGACTTGCAGACTAAGATAGATTGGTCCCAAATGATCCAGAAGAGAGAGGTGCCCAAACCACCCAGAGCTCCAGCCTCAGCTCCTGGTCACAGTTTGGGACCATGTGCAGCAAGTCTGTGAGGAGAAGCGCTATGTTGCCAGACTTACCCAAGTTGACCAGAGTGACTGAAGTGTGCCGGTGCCAAAGGGTTGGAGATGCTCTGAGCCTGCCCACCTTTTATACATTACATCCCTGCCCAAGGCCATGAGGTGTCCTAGGATTGGGGTGTCCTAATTAGTCCCTAGTTAAAATTGGATCCACCTGTCCTTCCTCAAATTTCAGGTTTTACTCACCCCCCAGGACTGGCAGCCACCCTCTTGGAAAGGTGGGTCTTGGGGATGACGATGCCTTCACTCTGGCCTTGACCCCTCCTCTCCATCACTTTACGAGGTTTGGCTGCTTTGAATTTCCAAACCCACTCATGACTTTTGACTTAGAACCTTGGCATCTGGGATGGTCCCAAAGGAGCATTCAGGACAGTGCTGGGTGTGTAGACGGGTGAGGGCAGCGTTCTGGGATGCTCTGGTTGGCAGAGAGGAGGGGGTGGGCTGGGTGGGGTATGAAGAGAGCATTGTTTGATGGGAAACTTAACTCAGGGTGAATTGGTTTCTGGGAAGTCCATTAAACTCAGCAAAGTTATAACTTTGACTTAACCAAGGCTGAGAGCCATATTGGGTCTGAACTGGTGGGAAGTGGCTTTGGGTTGTTTCCCCCCCATTGTTATGTAAGCAATAAACTGGGGCTGTGGCCCTCTGTCTTGCTGCTATTGAGAAAATCATTAGGCTTCATTAAAAGGAACTGGGTGGTTACAGTAGACAGTACTTACCTCTCTATCTCCTTACATATGTATAAGTCACCTGGACTCTGGGTTTCTGAGGAAATGATTATCATAGGGTGGAGGGGCAGAGGAACTAAGAAGCATTGAATTAGAATGAGCTTGTGAAGGAGTCACCTGGGCTGGTCCTGTACTCTGAGCTACCCACATTCAGTGCTTATCCTTCCCCCCATTCCTGTTAGAGATTCCAGGACAAAGAGTGATGGCACAGACTTGGATGTCCTCCTTGTTTGACAAAGGATAAAGCATATCTCTAAAAATCTCCAAGTGGTATTCAGGATGGGGCTCTGACCTTTCTCAGTTGGGTGGCCTTGGGTACTTAATGTCTTTGAGCCTCAGTTTTCTCATCTGCTAGAGAAGATAATATCATCATTCTGCATGTCAGCAGTAAAGTTAAAATGGACAACACATATAAAGTATGTGCATAGTGTTTGGCACAAAATAAGTGCTCAACCACTGTTGGGTGCTCCCTAGAGCTAAGCTCTAAATACTAGGGCAAGACACACCCTTAGAAGTATGGAATAGGTAGCTGCAAAATTTGAAGGCAAGTAGAGGAACTTGCTGCCCAGTGTCAGAAGACCTTGACTGAGAGAAATGGAAATAAGCAAGCCCATCCTGAGAATGGCTTTCATTAGCATCCACTCTGTATTTTTCTCCAACATTCTGTCTCTTCTCTTACACACATGCACATTCACATTTACAGGTATTGCCACAAGTGTTTATGGTAGTATAAGGCCAGTTCTCAGCCAAGCTGTTGGGATAGAATGTGGAACTCACTGTCCTAGGTCCTTATTCTCCCAGGCATAGGTCCTTATTCTCCCACTTCCTTTTGCATATCTCCCATTGCCAAGGCTCTATTTTCTCCCCTTCAGGTTTTCCTTGGGGTTCATCCTATCCTCACTTTACTTGTAGGAACATGAACATGATAGAGAGGTGGTGAGGAGGAGAAGTATGTATTGGAGGAAGGATATCCACCTGATCAGTTTCTAGTTCTAGACACCTGTTAGCACATTCAGCCAGAGAAGGACCAGGATCTCCCTAGCTGGGTAGAAGGGCAAGTGGCTGAGCCTTGGGGGGATCTAGTCAGTCATCAAGTGCACAGGAAGCAGACACTGCTGAGTACTCTGGGGACTCAGGAAATGAATGACACACAGACCCAGCCCTCAAACAGCATGTGATCTTCTTGGGGATATGAAGCCAGACCAATGTGACAGAGAAACTGGAGCTGGGAGGCAGACACCATGAGTCAGGACCTGTGGAATGGGATGGAGCAGGGTGGCATGGGGGCTCTGAGGAGTGGTCACCTCTTTGGGCCAGGCTGGTGTTCACAGATGTGCATCAGGAAGGACAGGGAAAGCCCTGAGACTGTGGGCTCATCCGGTCAGAAACATTGACTTCCTTTGTGTCCTGGCACTCAGCACAGCTCTAGCTCAGATTCAGAGCTAAATAAATGTCTGTGAATGAATGAGAACTTTCCAGGCAAGGGAATATGGACTGAGAAAACGTTTGAAGTGAGAAAGTGTGATGTGTGTTTGGGGGAAATAAAGAGACCTACCTGGCTGTAGTGGGTGATTAGGGCTAGTAGGCAGTGGGCAGTGGAAGTGGGGCCAGGACCCATGGATGGCAGACTAGGCAGGAGAGCTGAAATTGCAGGGCGGAAAGCTCAATAAGGAAACGTGGGCTCTGGCTTTAAACAGTGCAAGGGTAACCCTTTATGGTACACTGTATATATTTTTAAAAATTCTATTGATTAGCATAGGGACATAGGTAGGCATTGGCTTATATTTAGAAGGACTGGGTATACTTTTGGATCTGACAACAATTATATGTATGCTTTTGGACTGGCTTCTCCTCTCTGGAACTCGGATTTCCTACTTTGTTAAACATGATAATCCCCAAGGCCTTTTCCAGGTGTAAATGCAGTATAATTCTCCCATAGGGAATGGGAGCCAAGGGAGAAACTAGTTGGCAGTGGTGGGTACAGTGAGCTGAGAGTAGGGGTGAGGGTGGGTAGGATGGGGGCAGGGTGATCGGTTGGGAGAGGACAAATGGTAAGGACCTGACCTCACGTGGCAGTGATAGAAGTGGGAAGGGGAGCACAGGGTTAAGAATGACCTTGGTTCACTGCAGCCTTGTTTACAGCAGCCAAGATATGGAAGCATCTCAGGTGCTCATCGATAAGTGAGTGGACAAAGATGTGGTGCACATATGTGATAGAATAGTACTCTATCAGCCATGACAAAGAATGAAATCTTGCCAACTGTGATAACATGGGTGGATCCAGAGGCATTATGCTAAGTGAAATAAGTCAGACAGGGAAAAACAAATACCATATGACTTTACTTATATGTGGAGTCTAAAGAACAAAACAAATAAACAAAACAAAACAAAAACAGATTCCTAGTTACAGAGAACA
Organism: Macrotus californicus; assembly: GCA_007922815.1. Lineage (NCBI taxonomy): Eukaryota > Metazoa > Chordata > Mammalia > Chiroptera > Phyllostomidae > Macrotus > Macrotus californicus. The sequence continues at coordinate 2,643 of VMDR010017312.1, read as the reverse complement.
AAGTGATGGTTACCAGAAGGGTGGGGGTGTTGGAAGAATGTGTGAAAAAGGGAAAAGGGATTAAGAAGTACAAACTTCTAGTTATAAAAAAGTCATGGGGATGTAGTGTGTAGTGCAGGGAAGAGTGAATGATACCATAATAGCTATGTATGGTGATAGATGGTTACTAGACTTACTGTGGTGATTACTTTGTAAGGTTTATAAATGTTGAATCACTATGTTGTTGTATATCTGAAACTAGTATAATATTGTATATCACTTGTAATTAAAAATAAATTTTAAAAAGTAAAATAAAAATATAAAGGTCACATGACAAAGCCCATCATATGTAACTGAATACTCACTTCTAGTATAGCCTTACATATTTTAAAAAATTCTTTTGAACTAAGAATTCACAGGACTACAGGATTGAAAAGATGGAAGGGGAAGGAGAAGTACAGAAGACCCTGATGATTCTAAGTGACAAGAATGGGGATGCAGAGATGAGGGCGGAGAGGTGGTGGTACATGAAGGAGTGATGAGAGGATAGAAGGATGGAGTGGAACATGTTGCTATATTTTACAGAAGTTGGTATAGGTTGCTGAGTTTTATTTCTTCAGAAGTTATTTTTTGTTTACTCTTTGAGACTATACTCTTTCCAGAGCCATTGTTTTTAAAGTGATCTTTATTTATAGAAGGGATAGCAATTGTAAGGGGTCCTTCCCTTACTTGGCAAAATTATATGTTGGCCCTCTTTACTGACTCCACTGTTTAAAAAGATAATTTTTATTTTAGTGAAATCCCCAAACCTGGGTACCACTAACATGGTGCATCCAGTCTCATCGCTAACAGATATGGAAAAGGTGACTTTTCCAAGTGACTAACATGAGGTCACATTTTATAAAATGCCAGAGGTTGGACTCAAACTCTGGGTACCTGATCAAAAACCAGAATGAATTCAAACAAACAAATGAAACTGGAGTTTGGCTGATGTCCAAATCTCAGCAGGAGAGACTTCTCCACTCCTGCCTGCACCCTCTACCCCACACAAAGCCAGGCCTTGGCAATGATGGCAGGACCAGGCTCATTGGCACCCACACACCACTTCTGTCTTCTTTTAGACTCTCTGGGACACAGGGAGACATGCTGTGGCCTGCACTGTGACTTCACTGAGACATTCTCTCTTGCTTTTATCCAGCCTCTCAGATCGGAAAGGATAAGCCCTTTCAAACCACCTGTCCCCTTCTTGACTTAGGAAGTTCCAGGTGTGGGATTGAGCAATTCACTTCCAAAGCCCCCATACCTGGCTCGTCAGCCACCTAGCTTTTCCATGTGCATAACCATGTGCATAATTCACTGTCACGATAGGGATGTCCAGAGATACTTGTCACCCCAAGAGACTATGGCCTAGCTTTGTCTGGCATGGTCCCAAAATGTGGAATGAGGTCCCTGAAGGATTGAGTTTCCACAGGGATCTGCCTCCAGGCTTCTGGTCTCCCTCGAGGATCTCACTCCTATGCTTCTAATGGCCACTTTTACATGAATGACTTGCACATCTCTATTTCCAGCCCAGTCCTCTACCTTGTGCTTCAGATTCATGGTGCATCCACTTGCCTCCTAAATATCTCCATCTGGGTGTCTCAAAGGCACATTGGTCTCAACACACCCAGAACCGAGCTTGCCATCCCTCCTGCTACTCATGCCCCATTTCAGTGACCAGCTCCACCAGCTACCCCTTGACCAACAGATCTGACCAGAAACCTGGCACCACCTCTAACTGCATCCCACTGTTTACCGTGTCCCATCAATGGGTCATCTAGATAGGTAATGTATACCACATGTGATGCACGAGATTTTAGGAATCTGTCTTCATCAGCTCTTGCCTTGAATGCCAAAGACATCTTCTCACCCACTTCCCAGTCCATAGTCTCTCTAGCTGCAAACCATCTTCTAGGCAGAAACCAAAAGGATAATTTTAAAAGGCAAATGTAAGAAAATTTCTTGTTTTTAGAAAATATACGCAGAAGTATTTAGGGGCAAAGGGAATCACATCTGCAATTTACTCTCAAGGTGTTCAGGAATAAGAATAAAACAGATCAGGAGGGAACAGTGTGGGGAAGGGTTTCCAGGAAACACTATGGGGGACACATGGACATAGCCAAGGGGGAGGGTGGGAGTGGGGGAAGGGTGTGGGATTGGCTGGGGTGGGGGGGAGTGGTGGGGGGAAAATGCAGACAACTGTAAATGAACAACAATAAAGTAATTAAAAAAAAGAATAAAACAGATCAACAGACACAGATCTATAGGTATATATGTATATACACACATATAAATACAGATATATAGAAATAATATATATACATATATGCACATATGTATATACATACAAATATAAACATATATGCATATAATATGTATATAGACATATCCCAGTTTTTATCTATAGAAAATATATATAGATCATATATATATTTGTATCTATTTGTCTATGTTTTATTTTCTTTTACCTGAACATACATATATTTCTATGTCTCTATATATTTAAATACAGAGAAGGGGGAGAGATAGATAGATAGATAGAATGATAGATAGATAGATAGATTGATCTGGGTGAATCTGTATTAAGCTTATCCAGAAATTCTTTGTACTGTTTTTGATACTTTT
>VMDR010017311.1:0-20243 GCA_007922815.1 Macrotus californicus | reverse complement strand
TCTCTTAATATATTTTAAGTATTTTATATCTACTTTATAATATACATTATGGATTATGCCAAAATATGGAATGAAAATGTGGTATATAGACTTTGATTTTGTATGGAACAGTTGAAATGGTTGGTTGACTTGGCTGAATAAGGAAAGGGCATGATATAGCTTGGGTGCTAGGCTAACTGTGACTCAGACAGATGGTAAATGCTTGATGCAGCTGGTAAAAAGGATTAGGTGATGATGAAGACCTTTTTCTTTAAATCACCCAAAATGAAAATGGCAAAATAAACATAAAATGAAAAGGTAAAAACAATAAAAATTTTTAAAAAACCCTCACACAGAAGGTAGTATTATGACCATACAAAGACATAGTCTGAGCAACTATATGTCCAGTTCACAGGGGCAGGGCTCCTGCCAGTAAATCTATTCATAGCCCAGACAGCAGGTCAGAATGCACATGCTTTCCAGACAGACAGATACCTTCAAGAGTCTAAGCCACACACATGCAGTTCAAAATTGAAAAGTCACTCATCCCCTAGGGGAAGAGTGGGCAGGGGACAGAGATAAGCCAGGACCAGGAGACTAACTCATTAAGTCTGGTTTGCTTCCATGTATTTATTTCCTCATGATAAACATAAATAGATAAAGGACTGTGCCTTAATCACCTTTTTATCTCCAATGTCCAGCTCTGTGCCTGATATATAGTAGACACAAAATGCTTAACTGCTGAATTTATTCTGACCTAAATTTTCTAATTCTAGAAATGCTAATATTCCACTATTCTCCCCATTACTTTGCCTTAACTCTGTCTTTCTATCTTACTCCTCTTTTCTTCTCATCTCTCTCTTCCCAGAATTCTGAATCCACCCTTCTTACACCATTTCCTCTTTCATACTCATATAACTTATAAACTTGCTGTTATGTAATTTAGAATCAGAAAAACATGAGCCTTAGAGAGCAGTGTTAATGGAATTCTAATAGGAAAAAAATGAAATCAATTATTGAGATGTCTTGGAGTTTTTATCCTTTTGCTTCTCTCTGGAAAGAAAAGGGAAGTAGGGAGAAAGTAGACAGAGAGAGACCATTATTACAATAGGTTGGCCTTTTCATTCCTATGAGGGATGAGAGCCCTTGGAAAGATGCAAATATCTATTGCACAATTATAGAGGTAGTATAGAGTGGTGGCGGCATGCAGGGACTCTAGATCCATGCTGCTTGGGTTTAATTTCTGAGTCTGCCACTCATCAGTTGTGACCTCAGACAATTTTCTTAGCCTTATGTGCCTCAATTTCCTCACCAGTAAAATAGAGGTAATAAAAGAAATTCACAGGCTTATAGTGAAGAGTAAAGTTATGTAAAATGCTTAGAACAATGCCTGATACATAGTAAGTACTATCCAGTGGCAGCTGTTAATCTTACTCCGGGGATGAGGAGTGGTCCCAGTAGGCTCAGGAGATAAACTGAGTGGAGAATCTGGATGTGAAACCAGATGTAACGTGCACTAGAGGTCACTTCAAAAAAGGACTAGAGGTTCTAGGATGGCAAACACTAGGTATTGAGGCTTCCATTAACTCTACCTATGCCTATGACAGGCATTTCATATCAACAATGGAATTTATTCCCTCTGAGCCTGGATGTAGCTTCAGAATTTTTCTACCAATATCATATCAGACAGTCACCTCTAGCCAATTAGGATCAAAAAACAAGGTGAAACCTATTTTCTATATTTGCTGGAGGCCTATTATATTGTCAGTTACCAGGAAGGTTGCCATGGGTCTTTGGAGGCCAGGTGAAGACCAAATGAGCCACCTGGTGGAGGGGACCTTCCTGTCTATAACCTAACCTTACTGTAGTTCCTTCTATTGATACAAAACAACAACAACTATATTTTAAAGCAAAAAAATAGGGAAACCTTCACAAGAATAACATGACTCTGACACCAAAACCCAAGTGCCTACTCACATAGATGTGAAAACAAGAAACAGTGGAAGTGTCTAATGAGTGCCTGGTTACTCTGTTCGTTTTCCAGGGCTTGGGCCAGATCCTCAGTGTTTTATTTTCAAAAATTCTACTTCTTCTTACTGCACTCATTTTATTGGGTCTTCTCAAAAGTGTTTATTTGGAAGGGAACAGACCCAGAATGATGACTGAAACTGGGGAGAAGCATTAGTCAGAAATTGATGCTGATAGTCATTGCAATTGCTTGAGTAGATGGAGCTGGGCATGTTGGGGATTTGAATTTCTCTTTTCAGGAATGAAAGAATCAGCCTGTTTTTTCCACATTGGACAGTCAGGTATATTAACGTGCTCATCTGCCTGTGTCTGCATTTGCACATCTAGATCATTATGGTAGAATAAGCACAAATCACAAATTATATCTAAAGCCCATCCTCATAAAGACTCAATGAACCTGTTTACCAAAGCTTCGACTTAATTCCCATCCCTGGGGTAAATTTTGCATGTGGAGGCATTGACAGAGGAGGGAAAATCTGACCCTGAATCTGATGGAGAACAAGTAGTATTTTTTCCTTCACTGTTGCAATGGGCTGGCTGTGCATAGCAGCCTTACTTTTCTTCAGACTTTACATCTCCTGACTAGTTTTTTAAATCCATGTCCATCAGACATCTACATGCATTCCATCAAAGGAGTTGGAAATGAAGATTGCCTTTAGAGGCTCCAATTCTGGTAGCTTCCCAGCTCACTGGCAGTGGATGCCAGGGTCGGGGGGGTGGGGGGGTGGGGGCGGTGGCGGTGTGTGCAGTGCTCAACAACATATGCAAGTGGTCACCTCTAGAGGGTGCTAACTTCACTTAGTTCATAATGTAATAATGGACAAGAAATTGTCAAACAGGAAATTTTTTCAGTGTCTATAGGAGTTGATAAATTAGGGTATCGTCCCTCATTCCCATGCTTTAAAGGGACCCTGAAATGATGTCAAAAGGCAGTCATGTGGGAAGACAACCAATCCATGAATCAGAAGAAGGCTACTTGCAAAGAATAGAGTTTTATAGTTTTCCCAGCTCCTAAACACCAAATGAAGGAAAAAAAATACAATGACTGCACTTTGCTTTTCCAAATCCATTTCAAGAGGATGTTTTCTTCTTCAAATTTCCCTGACCCTTGTTTTAATGTATCTGATTGCACCTCAGTGAAACATTAGCAATTATGATGGTGTAAAAAGGAAGCTATATGGAGAACAAAGAATCTAACTTGAACTTTATACTTGACCAATTTTATAAGACATTTTCAACTTAATACTTATATTCCTCCTGAGACACGGACGTTTGGGCTAGTGGGGTCTAACTAATGTGAGGCTGGAAAACAACTGCATGGAATCTGCAACTCCTAGATATTTTGTTTGAATCACACTTGGCTGATTCCCTGCAACATCTCAAAGTTTCCATACAATACACAGCTAAACAGAACAGTAAATAATGAGCACCAATGGACTCAGACAGGAAAAGCATAGCTTCAGGCTGACAGCTAACAAATGAACCACCATTTTCCGCAGGTAAATGGGGCTCCCGAATTATAGCCTGGGAAGGAGAGAAATAAGGAGGTGATGCTGTCAGCCCGCTGTAGCCCTGAGCTCCCAGAGGCATCTGGTTGATACAGTACAGCAATGCCAGGAAGAGTGTGGCTGAGGATGGCAGAGGGACTGCCAGAGACCCAGCTGCCTCAGTGAAAGGAGTTCAGTTGCTTTACAATTTCCAAGGCAGAATAAATACCAGGTCTCAGCCAGAGCAGAAATAACCTTCTTTAGCAGTCACCCCACCTGCACCCCAAATGCAAAAGGCTTGTCAGGCTAAGGATTGGGGGGCTCAGCTTATGCTAAAAAAGAAGTCTCCTGTGTTCTAATTAATGAACTGAACAGACTTAAAGAATGACTGGGATCAGGAAATTTTTTTTTTAAGTGGCTATAGGACTGCATTTCACCTGCAGTCACCCTGAGGCCAAAGAACATACTAGGGGGGGAAACTGGAATCAAAGTAGATTCAAAATCATTTGTCCTGGAGCAATATTATCCTTGTGAAAACTGAACTGACCTCTAAAGAGAAAGTGAAAACTGCATAAGGTGATAACATGCTTAGCTGAGACCCCCGTGGAATAACACGTGGATCAGAGCAATGGCCTCCCAATCCAGGGTCTTGCCTCTCCTCATCCCTCCCCCAAGTTTTTCTGCATAATAGCTGGACATTCATCTCCCCAAACTTTCCTCTGTCATCCCACGCTCAGGAGAGGTTAAATGTATCTTCGCTGCAACTCCTGGGAAGTCAATTTCACTTATCTAACTGTCCTCCCTCCTCAGAATTGAACTTGGCTCAGGTCAGGATATTATTCACTTACTCTTGGACCAACAAGACATGAGGAGGCCCAGCAAGAGCAAAAAAAAAAATGTGAGATTCAGTTGACCAGTGGCAGGTCCATTCATTTTCTCAGCCCATCTGTAAAACAAGGATAATACCAAACCACAGAGCAGTTGCCATGACAAAATGGCAAAATGTGTCTAAAGTGCCTAGTATCATACAGCCCAGAATGCACTAAAAACTCATTGATAATATTTTTTACTTATTAATCATTTCCTATTTTCCAAATTGTCTATAATGTGCTATTTATACTTTAATACTTTTGTATAATTAAAAAAAAAAAGCCTAGTCTATCAGCTTATCAGAACTAGAGAAAACCAAAATGTGTCTCAGGAAAACCAGTAGGATTCTCTTTTTTTTTTCCCAAATATATATATTTTTTATCCTCACCTAAAGACATGCTTATTGGCTTTTTTAGAGAGAGAAACAGAAGGTGAGAGAGATCCCCGACCAGGAACCGAACCCACAACCTAGGCGTGTGATCTGATCAGGAATCAAACCCATGATCTTTTAGTTTACAGGACAATGCTCCAACCAACTGAGCCACACTGGCCAGGGCAGAAATGAGTAGGATCCTGCTGAGAAAGGACAGGGTCTGGAGAAGTCCTGAGCATGGGTAGCAAACGATATTTGTTGGTCGGTCTCCTTTTGTTTGCAAAATAGCTACCTAAGCGCTTTCTGTCGTCAGCATTTTCTATGACGTCTAAGCTGTGCTGTGGCTTCAAATGACAACAGTAATGGCAGGTCTACAGAAGGGCTCAAATAGAAGACACTCGCTTCAACAGACACAAAAGCCCACCTCACAGAAAGTTCAGACATTTCAAAGTTACTGTGTTGGACCAATAGGCCCTGCTTGTACAGGTCATATTTTCTTTAACCTGTCTTATAGTGTGACAAGGATGATATCACACAGCTGGTTGTGTCCCTTTTAAGTCCTTCATCAGAAGACGTGTTTTACATGACCATGGCTTAGATCCACTTTGTGATAATACCAGGTGGGCTGGGCAGGAGGTCGTGTGGGCAGCATTTGCCAAGTACCCTATTCTCTCTTCCTACATTCTTTTTCCCCAAGAAGCTGAACTCCCATTTGGCTATTCTGGTTTCTTCATGAAACTAAGGTAAGTTTTCATCTCCAGAGAAATAATTTTAAAAGGAAATGAAATAGTAAAGGGGGTTAGATGATGGTCATCTTCTTGCTGCCCAAATTCAAATGTCCGCTAATCTTGAGGGCATACAGGACACAGAAAGATCTTCAGGGCATAATAAACACAGAAACGATAACATCTAAAAAGTAGAGGAGAGCGAGAGCAAATTTAGAATCAGAACAAGAGACGATATTAAGAAAACAGAAGATGACTGATAAGTGGGAATAATAGATTTGTTCTATTGAAAAATATCAGTATATTCCAGAAACAACAGAACAAAGAACCAAGAAGTTTTCATTAATACACTCCTTGAGAAGCAGAGTACCAAGAAGAAGAGCTCTACTCTTAATTTTGTATACGACACAGAAAAATGAATGCCAGCCACAAAGGAATCAAGAATACAATAATTCACTAAAATGAGTATTTTAGGCAGTAAGACAGAAAACTTTAGTATGAAACCAAACGTCTGACTATGCATATGAAGAGATCTGCTGTTCAAGTGGTGGGGGGAAATGTTTTAAAAAACTATCTCGTTTAACTTTATATTCACCTTTTTGCACCTCACAAACTGATCAAGTCGGGAGAAATGACTCTGGGTGTTTTTGAGCCCAGGGTTCCCCGCATCATAAACATAGGGTTGTTTCAAACCAACACTGCGTGGAGCTATTGCCTTAACAGAGTCTGATAGACAGGGCCAGAAACCCCAGTATGAATCAGACTGGGGAGGAAAATATTAAGTTTCAGGGCATGTCTTAGACAGAAAATTAAACAGAGACTCTGAGGGAGCTCCAAATTTCAAAAAGAAATAGCTTGAGCAATTTGAAGCATTAGTTTACTGGAGCCTACTATGAGAAGAGGATTTTAGTAAGTTTCCAAATAAACTTTATAGACCCGAATTAAATAGGTTGTGATTAGAGACTTGGAAAAGATTCAGGGTATCCAAACCTCTTGCCATATTTCTGCATGCACCTTGTATTTATCTCTTGCTGCTGCTTCTTCAATGTCTCTACTTCCTTATATTCCCATACTAAGCAGTCCTGACCCTCTCGTTGAGAGAGTTATATAAGAATTCACTATCCCATATAAGAAGTACAACTATTCTTTTAAATAATTGTTACATTTTGTGGTTGGTTCATTTTGTGTCCTTTCCAAGGAATTTTTGCCTTTTCCAAGTCACAAAGACATGCTCCTATGTCTTCTTCTAAAAGCTTTATAACTCCAACTTTTATATTTCATGATCCAGCCTGAATTAATTTGTGCATATAATGAAAGGTAAAAGTAGACATTAATTTTCCTCTTCGTATTGAATTGCCTTGGCAATGACATTGAAAATTAGTTGACCATCAATGTGTGGGTTTATTTTTGGACTCTATTTTATTCTGATGTTGTATTTGTGTGTTTTTATGCCAGCTCCACACTTTCTTTGTTACTGTAAAATTTATAGTAATCCACTATTAGATTTCACAGATAGCTTGATGCAGAGGCCAAAGACATAAGTTCTAGAGCCAACTTTGGCATTGTCTAGTTGTGAAATTTTGAACAAATCATCCAATTCCGCCATGCCTTAATTTGTTCATGTGCAAAATAAAAGGGAGATCAGGGTTGCAAACTGAAATACTTGCAGATAATTTCAGTCAATTAATCTGGAAGTCACAACACAACAGGGAGAGGTGGGAGTGTACCAAAATCCCCGTCCTGGCAAAATCCATGTTTTGTCCAAGACGAAAGTTACCACTCAATTAATTCTAGCTTACAGGAATGTGAGCTTGCTGATGCCACATCTTCTTATTTTTCCAGTGAAGCCAGAAACTGCATTTTTATTTGAAATCTTCTGACATTTAAAGCATCATGCAAGCTAAAGAAAACACAAATTCTCAGCCTTTGAGCTGCCAGTTTGAGACCCATGAGCTCGCAAACCTCTCAGAATGCTGATACTTCTTTTAAGAGTTATTGTGAAGAATAAATGAGGTAATGTATGAAAATGCCTAGCACTGTGCCCAGTACATAATAGATATTTAGTAAATATTCTGTCTTTTCTCCCAGATTAAACATTCCATAATTTTTATTCCAAATCTCTATCACTAGGCCTGCTCTTCTTATAAACTAAGAGCGATTTCTTCACACAGGTCCAGCTAGTAGCTCACTCACTGTCGAGTTCACAGTCTATCCTGTGTTGCCCCTCCAGAACTTTGCTCTACCTTCTCCAGCCCAGTCTGTGCCCACATAGGCTGAATTATGTGACCTTCGTGAACAGCCTTTTTTTCTCATTGGTCAATGGGCACATCCACAATGGGAGAAGAGTGAGACCAGAATGTGTATTCCTCCAGTGTCCTACCTGCTGAGTCACCAGGGTTGATTGTGGGCTAGATCTATAGCTTTCTTCAGGCTGCTCCCATAGACAACCACCTCTTGGGTTCCATTAACCATTTTCTTTTAGGAAAGAAGTGGTTAATAGTTCTCATGTTCTTTTAAACCGTCCACTCAAACAAATTATTCAATTTGAGCATGCTGTATCATCTTGTGCATAGACGCTGTCTAAGTATGCCAACACCTCACTCCAAATAAAATTCCCTTCTCTGTTCCTTTTCTCAGTCAATGGTGCCCCTATTCTGCCGATTAACCAGACTTAAAATAATGATCCTCTAATGAAAAGGAAGGTTCTCATGGCTCTTCAAATGCCTTACTTATCCCTAAGGATGAGCCAGGAAAAGGCAAGAAATTCCACCCACAAAGAGCAGGGGGATTGCCTAAGTTCACAGACACCAAGGTAGCCACAATGTCTGAAATGGAATTTCAAATGGAATAATGCTTACTGCTTTTGTGGCTGCAGTTTCTTTTCCTCCTCTATTTAACCAGGCTAGAGGGTTCTGAGCTGCTCCACGTAACACTTCTTTCTCTCCTTTGTGAATATTTTCTCTTCATTCATGCCTGGAGCCACCAGCACTTTTCTCCTGGCACTGGGTACACCTGGATTGGTCTTTCCAGCCATCAGTGAAAGATCTCCTCTCCAGGCTGAATGAAATCAACGTAGAAAGCTGTTTGGCCTGCTTTGGGTCTAAGCTATCTATAGACCGTTTCTTGTGTCTTACAGAGTTTTCCACATGGTTCACCCCAGCTTACTTCCATTTTGCATTGGAATTCCGAGCAGAATTCTCTGCTAACAATAGTATTACTCTGCTTCCTCTTGCCTCTTTTTTATGTATCTTCCTTAGTGGCCTCAGAAGCAGGAGGCTTGGGTGGACCAAGGCAGAATTTGTGGACTCCTGATTATACTAGTATAAAATTCCAATGTAAAATAAAATCAATTCAAACATCAATTTTCACTCATACCTATTCTTTATCTCCAGTGTTCACTCTATCACATGCCCTTTGTTTCTTGCTTCAAAATGCCACTCATATCTGTCTCCTGTTCTGTAGTTTTACCTCTACTCTATTTGTCTTGGGCCTGACCCCTCACATCAATCCAGTTAAAAGAACCTCTGCCCTTTCCCATGCATCCTGCCCATTTCTGCCAGATTCGCCATTCCTGTACAATGTTTCCACCATGACGCTTTATTACATATGACTTCAGATATAAATTCCACAGCATAGGTTTTAATGCTCCACATAACATGCACAGCCAATCTCAAGTGTCCTGAAGATAAGAGGGGGAAAGAGCAGTCTTCTCAGGGTTTCTTCTACATCCCATGCTTGTTCTCTTCCTTCTTATGTCATGTCAGCTTCCTTCTACCTATAACCAGGCCCTACCCAGCTCACATTCTACTTTCTCAATAAAGCCTTTACTTCTTTAACCAATATTTAACTCTTCCTATGAATGCACATGACATGTTTCATCCCTTCCATACAATATAACTATTAAATACACATTATCTTAGGTTGTTTTCAGTTGCTTTAAATATATTTGCATTAAATATATTGGTAGGGTTTTTTTATGATATTGTAATGAGGGAACCTCGAAAATGTTCCCATCTTGACTTTGGTCCAGTTATTTGTTCCGCCTCTTCAGGACTCTAAAAGAAATATTGCGAACAATGGACAATGACAAATGGGAATTTAGATACCATATTGTGGTGATCAGTTTTATGTGTCAGTTTGCCTAAGCTACCATCCCCAGTTATTCAAATACTAATCTAGGTGTTGCTGTGAAGATATTTTACAGATGTGATTAAAGTTCACAATCAGTTCATTTAAATAATGGGATCATCCTAGGTAGGGTAGGCAGATTTGACTTAACCAGTTGAAAGGCTGTGAGAGCAGAGCTGAGGTTTTCCAGAGAAGAAATTCCAACTGTGGACACCAGCCTCTGCCTGTGTCCCAGAGTTCCAGCCTGCCCTTCCTGACAGCTGGCTCTATGGATTTCGTACTTGTCTAGCCAGTCCTTACAATGGCTTAAGCCAATTTCCAACAATAAATCTCTTAAAATATATCTTCTGTTTCTCTGGTTAAACAGATTTTGGTACCTGTTAGTGGGATGTTGGTGCAACAAATAATTAAAGAATGTGGAAGTGGCTTTGGGGTTGGAAAATGAGCAGAGGCTGGTTGAATTTTTAACAGAATCATAGAAAACATCTATACTGCCTTGAACAGACTGTTAATAGAGATATGGATATTCATTACTCTACTAGTGAGGATTCAGAAGGAGGTGAGGACTCTGGTGGAGAAAGTCTGTATCACCTTGGAGAATACCTAAATCTTTATAAAAAGACCATTGGTAGAAATATAGACGTTATAGGCTATATAACATCTCTGGGAAGAGCTCAGAAGGTCATGAGGGACCTTTGAGGACTATAGAAAAATGTGCCCTGTTATATAACGGCAAAAAGCTTACTGGGTTTGTGTCCTATGGTTATGTGGGAAGCAGAATTTATAAGCGGTGAACTTGGATATTTAGCTGAGAGAATTTACAAGTAAATTATTGAAGGTTCAGATCAGTTTCTTCTTAATGCACATAGTAAAATGTGAGAAGAAAGAGATACATTGACAGAATTATTAAACAAAAAGAAACTTGGACTTGATGATTTGGGAAATTCTGTTTACCTGTTACAGAGCTCTAGCCTATGCTGTTCTAGAACAGCTGGGGGGTCAGATTACCCGCCACCAAGAGGTATGACTCACAATGCCAGAGTTTAATGAAAAGGAAAGTAATTGTTTATTTAAAAGTTGTACAGATTTGGAATAATGGCAGAATTCTGTCGTTAAGTTCCACTCCCTTTAAATACCCAAAACACACAGTCCTGCCTCCCTTGGTCAAGCCAGGCCAGTTTCAGAATACGTCAGCCAGAGACGCCATCTTTCAGAAAAACAGGAGTCTGCAGCTCAGCACTCCCAGTCACAGTTCAGCATTCCAGGCATCTCCCATGAATCTGTGCTTAGCTATGTAAGTCCCCCACAATTCCATCAGTTGGACCGCCATGTTCTCCCTGGCAGGTTTCCCAGCAGGTCTCCTCTTTCTTCCTCCAGCTCTTAATCCCAAACCACAAGGCATTTCCTTACTCCAAACTGCACGGCACCTCCTTACACACCAGACCTCATGGTGGGCCAGTGGGAGCCCTTCTACACGCTTTCAAACCACATGGCTGCCCCATCATGGCTGGCCACCCTAATTTTAAATGCTGACCTCAGGCTTCCTGCATGACTTCATACTCAGCACTATACATACTGAAGGTCATATAGGCCTTTACTCAGGTGGTAGCTTCCCTTCAGGAAAGACACAGCTATCACTTGTCATTGTAATGCAAAGTGTCTTTAATCTCAGTATCATCTGCTTTCCCCACAAACCATGGACTTGAAGACTTTGGGGATCTCTTGCCCTGTACTGTGTTTCATACCCAGACTGCAAAAGATGCTAAAGTTACAAGATTCACTGTCAGGAAAGCCTGCTCTGTAGAGAAAGCCAATAGTGTGGCTGAACAACCTTTAGCTAGTGCTTCAGAAGGATCAAATGTCAGAATATTCAATCACACAGAGAACTCTCAGGAGAGATCAGACATATGACTCCCGGATCTCCTGAGTCATCTAAGCAAAAGCCCAAAATATAGAAGGTATTATCCAAAAATGATCTGTGAAGGATCATATTATCTAATGGAATGAATCCTGAGACACATGCAGGAGACCCACAAAGATCTTGAGAATTTTACACCATCAGCAACACTCCCAGCCTAGACTGAAAGGAACAGAGAGAAGATGAAATACCAAAGCCTTTGTTGAACTCCCAAAATTCTACAGGCAGGAAACAGGATGATAAAACCACTCAGCTCAAACATATGTCATCCTTCTTAAAGAAGGAAAAAATGACTCAAAGGGGGAATCCTTAGCCCAGAAAATGAAACCTCAAGTCACAGGATATTATTCTGCTTTTGAAATTTAGTGGAGTTTGCCCTGTTAGGTTTCTAATTTGCTAGGGACTGGTGACTCCTTCTCCCTTCCATTTTCTCCCTTTTTCAGTGGGGTGGTCTGTAACTGGTATCCTGTGCCTGTGCCACCATTATATTTTGAGAGCACATAACTTGTTGTCTAGTTTCAAAGGTCCACATGAGTCTTATCCGTACCTGACATAGGGGACTTTGATGACAAGATTTGGGACTTCTGAACTGATAAGTTTAGGATGAGATTTTTGACTTTGAGTTGATGATGTAATGAGTAAGACTTTTGGGGACATTGGGATAGGGTGAATTTATTTAGTATGCAGGTAAGACATAAATCTTTAGGAACCAAAGGGCAAACTGTAGTAAACAAAATTAATGTCCCACTAAAGATGCCCATGCTCTAGTCCACAGAGCATGTGAATACGTCCCTTATATTGCAAAAGAGACTTTATAAAATGTGATTCATTTAAGGATCTAGAGAGAGTGAAATTATTCTGTACTATCCAGGTGGGCTCAATGTAATCACAAATATCCTCAGAAGAGAGAGGCAGGAGGGTCAGAGACCAGAGAAAGGAGATATGATTATGGGAGCCAAGAGTCAGAACCAGAGATTTAAAGGTACTATATTTTCTGGCTTTAAAGATGGAGAAAGAAGGCACAAGCCAAAGAATGCACGTGGGCTCTAGCAGCTGGAAAAGACAAGAAAAGGGTACATTCCAGGGGAGTGTGATCTCAATAACACTTTGATCACATCCCACTGAAACCTACTTTATACTTCTATTCTCCCAAACTAGCAGGCTTGCAGTGATTTGTTGTAGCAGGGCACTAAACGATGCACGTCTCAACCCTAGCTGGGCTTCATTCCTGATCCCAAATGTAAACCTCCCTAGCTATCTGGGTAATCTGGGTCCTGGCTTGAAACTCGGGAAGACTCTTCTAAAGCCAAATTTACTATTGGCTGCCCAAAACTGGGTCAATGAGAGCTCATATGTATATGATATAAGAAAGGGGAGAGACATAGAGAGAATGAACACACCAAACATTCTTCCATGCAGGGCTATCTTTAAACTTCTGCTACATGGAAACAGAGAGAGTAATAGAGTCAAACTTATAAATTCATGGATTTCTAATGTATATTGAGACAGTGGCTGCACCTACTATTACATAGAGCCCAGTCACAGACCTGAATTATAATCTAGTCAGATTATTATTTAAAATAATAGTTAAAAACCTTGGATTGATGTGGACTGCCTGGATTTGAACCCCAACTCACCACTGTGACTTAGAGCAAGATGCATTTACCTCCTTGTGCCACAGTTTTCTCATCTGAAAAACCACAATAGTAACTGTGTCTTCCTTACAGAAAAATTGGGACAAAAGATTGTCAGTGATATTGTCTAACACTGTTATGGAGGAAAAGAGGTGAAAAGAAAGAAAGGCTTACACACACAGGGTGACATTAAAATAATGCTGAATAATGTGGCTGAACTCAGAGTGCATTCTAACTGCACACTTGTTTAGTGTTTGATGGTACCAACTACTCTGTTTTTTCCTTTAATTGACAAAGAGATCAGATCTGGATGGAATGTAGAAACCAACTCAAATAACTCTGCTAATTCAATTAAAAGATCCCAGGGATGAAGAGCGGCAGTGCCTATTAACTCTTGTGGGGTCCCCTCTCTAGTTTCTGGAAGGCCAGGACTTGCTCTGATCAATGTGTCTGAAATACCATTTCCAATCTTGGCTTATGCCCTTGAGATATGAATTTATCTCTGTAAAATCATTTTTCTCCCAGGGTCACTCTCCAGAGAAAATGAATAAATATCATACTAAATTCTTCCATAGCTGAAGCCTACAAATGGAAGTCAATAAAGATCAAGAGTTTGGCTATGCTGTGACCAAGGCAAGCCTTATAGGGAAGCAGATTTGGTGGTACCTTCCTCATATTGATTTAAGAGGCAATGACAATACCCAACTTGTTCCCAGATTTGCATCTAGCTACCTTTTAGAGAGCGTCTTGCACCTAGGATTTCAGCTATGCCTTCCTATTATTTTATTCATAAATTCATTTGTTCATTCATTCATTTATTCATTCTTCAAGCACTTATTGAATACCTATTAAAATACACACACACAGAAACTATGAATCCTGTACACGTTAGAAATGTAGTGATAAAAAAATTGGCCCTGTCCTTAAGAAGCAAAGATATTAGAGATCTTACTAGAAATGGGAATACTGTTTCTGCTTCACATGGTATTGTGAGGATTAAATGAAATAATAAATATAAAGTCCTTTAACAATTCCAGGCACATGATCAATAACCATTTCTTCTTATTAACTATCATCAGTGTTGATAGAGCTATAAGGAACTAGAGAACTTCAAACCTGGTGGCTTTCAAACTTTCGCATACATAAGAACCACCCAGAGGGCTTGTTTATTAAAACCCCAAATGCAGTGTCCCACCCCCAGAGTTTCTGATTCCATAGGTCTGTGGTGGAGCACCAGAATATGCATTTCTAACAAGTTCCCAGGTGATGCTGATGCTGCTTGGGTGGGGTCATGTGTTGAGAGCCCAGCTCTATTCCAGCCTCCTCATTTTACAAATGAGAAACTCAGGCTCAAGAGAATTGAACTGATTTGCTCAAACACTTATCACTAAGTAGCTCTTCTGACCCCATCTATCATTATTACTCTGCTCTCCCTCTCTGATAACTATATATCACTTCAGAGGTTTTCATTGATTTAACCTTACAAAAAACAGTATGATAGATGCTATGATGTTATACATGTTAGTACATGAGGTAGGTGATAGGAAGGCAGATACCTCCGGATGAAGAGGCTATATATGTCGTCATCCAAGCATAAAATCATCAATCAGTTTGAAAACCACTTGCTTTAGTTACCTATTTCTGGGTAACAATGCCCTGCTCCAATTTTTTCTTTGTTTTTAAGTCACACTCACCCAAAAGGTGGAAGGCCCTGGGCTGTGGCATGTAGAAGCCCTGAACCTAGAAGCACAAACAGTGAACATGTATTATCTCAGTTTCTGTGCATCAGAAATCCAGGCATGGATTCACTGGATACTCTATTTTGGGGTCTGTTACAATGTTTCAATCAAGGTGTTGGGTCGGGCTGAGGTCTCATCTGAAGGCC
Organism: Macrotus californicus; assembly: GCA_007922815.1. Classification (NCBI taxonomy): domain Eukaryota; kingdom Metazoa; phylum Chordata; class Mammalia; order Chiroptera; family Phyllostomidae; genus Macrotus; species Macrotus californicus. The sequence continues at coordinate 5,216 of VMDR010017311.1, read as the reverse complement.
TCACTGAGCAAGTTCACCTAAGTGGTTTTTTGGAGGATTCAGTACATCAGGGCTTTTGGACTGAGGGCCTCAACTCCTTACTTCCTATTGGCCAGAGGCCTCTCTCAGTTCTTTGCCATGTGGGCCTCTCCAATATAAAAGCTTACTTCAAAGCCAGAGAGATAGAGGTAGAGAGTGTGTGCTGGCAAGATGGAAGTCATGATCTTTTGAGAATTAATCATGAAAGTGACATCCCATCATCTCTGCCATATTCTATTGGTTATAAGCAAGTCACTGGATTCAGCCCATTTTTAAGGCAAGAGGATTACCAAAGGGTGTGAATACTGGCAGTGGAGATGATTGAGGGCTATGTCCAAAGTCATTTGCCACACCACTTATGTAAACCAAACTCCTCACTTCACAGATGAGGAAACTGAGGCTCAGAGACAGCAGTGCCTTAAATGAGATCATGCAGACAGTCAATATTCCTGACTAGAACATTAGTGCAATTTCTATTACATCAGCACAAAATTTTCTTCACTTGATCTCTATTGCAGACATTACAAATGATACATTGATTAAAAACAAACAAAAAAATGCTCTGATGAATTACCAAAACTATAACTCAAATAGAATTTGGAAAGCATTTGCCTAAACACTGTAATCAAGAACCCAAGACATAAAAATGCAATGTAACAGTTGCAACAAATAATCATTTATCTGGTGCTTTGTACAAATAACACAAAAATAAGCATTTCCTTTTGGATCTCATCCCTAGTCTAGGAGGAAATTCCCTTATCCCTTTACCAAGAGAATGTATATCTCTTCTTGATGCTCTGAGGCTTGCCTATATCTTTCACAACTAAATGTACCTTGTAGATATATATCATAAACCTCAAGTAGATACTATTCCCCAGACAGCTGACTAGAAAAGCCTAAATACATTCATTTCAGTTTAAGTAAACATTTATTTACCACTAACTGTATGCAAGGTATATGCCAGGCTCTAAAGAATCATTAGTGAACAAGACAAAAAGGAGCTATTGCTCTAATGGTCCTTCAGATCTACTAGGGAAAACAAACATGTTTTAAACATTACAGATAATTAATTAGTGTGCAAAATGCTTTGTAGGTAGAAGACAGAGTGTTATGGGAGAGTATAACAGTGGGATCGAACCTAAAAAGAGGGTATAAAAAGTGATAATTATGCTGAGATCTGAACAAGGCACAAAAAAATTGCATATTTTGTTCCCTCATCTAGGCCCCCTGGGAAAACAAGAGTATTTCAGGCAAAATCTCTAAGGTGAGAAAGCTCATTTTATTGGTAAGATCAAATCACAGAAAATAGAAAACAAACAATACAAACCATCTTTACACATGATTGAGAACTAGCAAAACGGTCATCATTTGTTGATATGCAGTTGCGGCAACAGTGTTAACTGAGTTCTGGGGCTGTCACACAAGGTGGTTTGATTCCAGAGCTAACCTCATTCCTAGACAAAGGGCATAAAACTCACCTGCACTCTCTTCCTTACTCAAAGCGGTTATTGACTTTGGGACAATTCCCCAAATTTCCAAAACAAACATAGGCCAGGGGCATGCCCCATGGGCTGAAAAGGGTTATGCAAGAAAGCTGCATACTTTTCAAAGGGAACAGACTCCAAGGGGGAATCAATTGCCCAAGAAGGAGATGTTTCAAAGATTAATCATTGGTAATTGTCATTAATGATGAGTCATTAGCAATAAATCATTCATAATCTCCTTCCCAACAATGGTGGATAAAGGCATGCATCAGAACAGAGAGCTCTGAGTGAGCTGGGTTGTCAGCCAACTCAGGAGAACTGAGCCCCAGGACTGCCCAGAGGGCAATGCATTTGCTGAATAAGATTTTTCAAAGCATTTTATAGTGACACCTGGTGGACATTAAGATTACTACACAACAGTCCCAACAGTTGGGTTCTAGTTCTTGCTGGATCTGACACTAGCTCAGACCAAAAAGTCCATTCCAGCTCTAAAGTTTCAAACCACCTTTGGTCAGTGAGTAACACTAAACATCTTTTTTGGGGGGGCGGGGGAGGGCATTATAATGATGTTTAAGTCTCTTTTATCTGTAATCTGGAGAGAAACAGTAGCTACTTCTCATGGTTGTGATGTGGATGAAAATAGTTTTTCATAGGCAGTAAACTCAGATATTGCTCTAAGCAATATTTGGGTGGTATGTCTCCTCAGGCAAGGGAAACAAAGGAAAAATAAACAAATTGGGCTATATAGAACTAAACATTTTTTCACAGAGAAGAAAACCACCAAAAAAATGAAAAGACAACCTACCAAGAGAAAGAATATATTCACCAGTGGCACAGTCAACAAGGGGTTAATAACCAAAATACATCAGGAACTCATACAACTCAACACCAACAAAACAACAATAATAAAAAAAAAATCAATCAACTGAAAAATGGGCAGAGGACCTGAATAGGCCTTTCTCCCAACAGGAGATACAGATGGCCAACAGACATATGAAAAGATGTTCAGCATCACTAACCATCAGAGAGATGAAAATTAAAACCACAATGAGATATCACCTCACACCTGTCAGAATGACTGTCATCAATAAACCAACAAGTGCTGGCAAGGATGTAGAGAAAAGGGAACTCTGGTGTACTGTTGGTGGGACTGTAAATTGATGTAGCCACAATGAAAAACAGCAGGGAGCTTCATCAAAAAATTAAAAATAGAGCTCGCTTAAGACCCAGCAATTCCACGTCTGGGCATTTATCTGAAGAAACCCAAAACACCAATTCAAGAAGATATATGCACCCCTATGTTCATTGCAGCTTTATTCAAAATAGCCAAAACATGGAGGCAACCTAAGTGTCCACTGATATACAAATGGATAAAGATGTGTTCATATACAATGGAATATTACTTGGCCATGAAAAAGAATAAAATTTTGCCATTTGCAGTAACATGGATAGACCTAGAGGGTATTATGCTAAGGCAAATAAGTCAGAGAAAGTCAACTACCATGATTTCACTTATATGAGGAATCTATAAAAACAAAATAAATGAAGAAACAAAGCAGAAACAAACTCATAGATAAAGAGAACAAACTGATGGTTGCCAGGTTGGGGGGGTGGGGGATGGTGTTGAAGTGAATAGATGAAAAAGATGAAGAAACTGAGAAGTGCAAATTCCCAGTTATAAAAATTGTCACAAGGATATAAAGTACAATGTAGGGAATCTAGTCGATAATATTGTAATAAATACGTATGGTGTCAGACTTACTGGGATGATCACTTCATATGTTATATAAATGTCTAACTACTATGTTGTATGCCTAAAACTAATATATTGTATGTTAACTATAAGTGAAATTTTAATTATAAAAAATTTTAAAAATTAAGATAAAAAATAAAGTGTTTTTAAATGCTACAGTGGAGTAACAGCTAATGGAGAATAAAGGCAGCCCTGGCTGGTGTGGCTCAGTGGACTGAGTGATTGAGTGCTCACCTGAGAACCAAGGGGTCACTGTGGGATTCCCAGTCAGGGCACACACCTGGGTTGCAGGCCAGGTTCCCAGTAGGGGGTATGCGGGAGACAACCACACATTGACATTTCTCTCCCTCTCTTTTCCCCTCCCTTCCATCTCTAAAAATAAATAAATACATTTTTTAAAAAAAAGAGAATAAAAGCAGAAGAGAAGAAAATTATTAAAATGTTATAGTGTAAAGATGGTAAATGATGAAGATGAGCTGGCCGTGAGCTTCCTACGAGTGTCCCAATGTACCTGAGAGAGGGAGTGGTGAAGAAGAGAAAGCACAGGCTTTAAAATAAAAGCAGGCCAAAAGCTGGCTCATTACCTAATAGTGGTGTGGCAACAGGAAAGGGGCTAACCCTCTCCGAATCTGTTCCCTCATCTCTAAAAGATGATTGCTGTACCTGCCTAACATTAATATACTGAATATTAAAACAGAAAACCGTACACCTGAAACTAATACAAAACAATATGAAATGTAACAGTAATTGAAAAAATAAAAATTAAATTAAAAAAAAGATGCATGCAAATAGAAGACGCTTATAAATGTTGATGCTCTTCCCACCTCCATCAAATCCTCAGCCTGTTTGGGGGCCCAAACAAATCATTCTTTACTGCTGGACCGCCTGAACTATGGTTTCAGCTCTCTCAGTCTCCCAATCCCCTCCCCCAGCTTCTATTCAGACACTGTTCACTCCAAGGAAGGTTCCAATCTGACTGCCCATCACAAGACAGACCTCTCAGGCTAATCTTTTCCCAGAAGTTGCTGTGAGGCTATTCATGCTCCTGTTTGCTCTTTACAGAAAAATCTATAGTAATTATTTTTCCCACAGGTCACCCAACACAGAGAAAAAAGCTGCTGCAGACTGCTGACCCTTGACCCAGAAGATAATTTGCTCAGCTGACACTTCTCTCTGCACATTTCCATCCTATTCTTCTCTCACCTTCAAAGTTTTTTGTTGTTTTTATTCATCAGGACATCAGTCCATTGCCCTCACAGTATGAGACAGCTTTTTGCCTCTGTATCCTGTATACATAAGTGAGTAATGCCCTGAAGCTGGGAGAACAATACCGATGACAAGGACTTAATTCAATGCTGAGAAAAATAAGTGTGTGTCCCCTATTTCTCTGTAAAGGTTCATTCTTAGTTGGAAGGGTGTGTCATCACTTCAAAAAGCCTTCCTCCCTCCCTGATGTTGGTTTGCTCCTCTCAGAGGCAAAAGTATCTTCCACAGCGAAGGTGATTTTCCTCCCATGAAGCCTACACACAACTGAACTGATTTTTGAGGCCCAAACAATTTTCAAGTCTATCTTCTCAGAATAATCACCTTCACCAAATCACATTGTCATCTTTTTGCTGTGGGTTTCTGTAGCAGAGAAGATCGTAGGCCTTCAAACTTAAAAATAGGTAGTTAGACAAACAGACAGATAGAAAATTAAATGTATTCTATCTGTATCTGTCTTCTTTGCTGCAAGAACCCCTCGCCCAAGCCTTTGAAACAGAAAACTCTAGATATGGAATAACACAATAGCATCTTTACAGGTAAAAGTAGGAGTTAAAAGCTTTATTACTTTTTAACTCTTTAGATTAGTTTTCTCCAATAGCTCTACAAAAGTGATTTTATAGGTAAAACTTAGTGAAAGTGAGAGGGAGACACTATAAAATAACTATATTAAAGACAATTTTTTCACATGCACTTTC
>VMDR010017310.1:0-20244 GCA_007922815.1 Macrotus californicus | reverse complement strand
TATTGAATCTTATTTTCTCTCTCATTTCATTATAAAATAAAGTTACAGTGTTCCAAATCAATGTAACTTCATTATGAAGTATAGAAATCATGTTTAAGAATGTGGAGAGCTCAAGTTACATTTAGAAATGAAGACGGTTGTTTATGGCCCTGGGAAGCCCTACAGGCTGAGGTGCTCGTGTGAGGATGGTGTTGAGACTTTCTGCCTCAGCTCATGAACCCTGTTGTTCTGTGAACCCCCATCAACAGAGGAACCCGAGAGCTGAGGGGGGGGCCTCTGACCCCATGTGTTGCAATAAGATTGTGATTTTCCCAGTCCCCTCCTTTCTCATTTTCCCACTGATCTATAATGCAGTCTGTTCAGTTCCTTTTTTTCTCTCTGAAAAATGGGAAATGTGTGCTTACTGATCTACTGAGCCATTTGAAATGTAAAGTTTTTTTGAGGTGGTTTTTCTGACGACACACTTGTGACTTTCCCACTAGACAGTCGTGTCAGTACCGTGTGGGAATAAAGCAGGATTGGGGCTTCTCATAGCACTTCCCACAGCAGCAGGTAGCATTGTTGTCTTTCACTGCAGCTACTTACTGACCTGACTCTTCCGTGCGTTTGGTTTCTGACAAGCAGGAGGAAAAGAGGGGCTGGGGGAGACTGAGAGATTCCCGGGAGGCCAGGAGAGCGATAGTGATGTAAGCCTGGGAGAAACTGCAGGGAGAGCGGAGCAGATTCGAAACCCGTCGTGCAAATTCAGCCCAACTTGCACAATTTGTAAGACTATGAATAGATAATCTATTCATATACATATGTACAAACATAGGATCCCTGATTACCATCCAACTAGCTCAGAACCCGGCATTTTTCCCTTTTTCCCATTCTACTTACCCAACTAATCTTTGTCACGTATTCCTTCCTTTTTGTTCTGATTCGTTTTTAAAAAAGATTTTATTTTTAGACAGAGGTGAAGGGAGAGAGAGAGGGAAACATCAATGTATGGTTGCCTCCCATGTGCCCCCTACTGGAGGCCTGGCCACAACCCAGGCATGTGCCCTGACTAGGAATTGAGCCAGCGATCCTGTGGTTCTCAGGCTAGTGCTCAATCCACTGAGCCACACCAGCAAGTGCTGTTTTGATTCTTCCTGTAAGAGTTTATCACCACCTGCCTGAGCTACTGGTAAAGGCTCTCAGTTAAGCTTTCGATTGATTCTCCTGTTCTAGGCTTGTCCAATTCCAGTCTGTCCTCTATACAGTCTGCCACCAGATTGACCAAGGCTGTGGTTCCTTTGTCTGTGGTTTTATTCATTTTTAGATAGGGTATAACTCATTTTGAAATTACGAGGTCTCTCCAGAAAAACGTCCAATCATTGTTAATATAATGAGAACGGTTTGCACATTGATGTAACCTGACAGCCAAGGAGAGTGGACTGGAATGCACATATGGGGACAATGATGACCTCACTGTGCTAGTCAGTGGGGGTGGTAGATACTGTTGAGTGAACATGTGTGCTGTGTGGCCATCACATTCAAAATGAGTGAGTAGAGCAACGAGTCTGCATCAAATTTTGTGTTAAGCTTGAACAATACTCTGCAGAAACTATTTGGGTGATTCAGGAGGCCACAATTGTGGGCAGCTGGGCACTGGCAGCTTCATCACAACAACATGCCCATTCATGCATCACGTCTCATGCAGAGTTTTTTGGCAAATCATCAATGCCAGGTGACTCAGCACCACTACAGCCCAGATTTGGCACCCTGAGACTTCTGTCTTTACCCAAAACTAAAATCACCTTTGAAAGGGAAGAGATTTCAGACTATTGATGAGGTTCAGGAAAATATGACAGGGCAGTGGATGGTGATTGGGAGAACTATGTGAGGTCCCAAGGTGCCAATTTTGAAAGGAACTGAGGCATAATTATCCTGTGTACAATTTTCTTGTATCTTCTTCAATAAATGTCTCTATTTTTCATATTACCTGGCTCGATACCTTCCGGGCAGAACTCATATACCATATTTTGCTGTGTGTAATGCACACATTTTTGCCCAAGTTTTTGAGGGACAAATAAGGGTGCATATTATACATGGGTAGTACTAATTCCATATCTATATAAGTGTTTTAATACTTATATTTATGCCCATGCATTAAAAGTGTAACTCTAGAAAATAATAATGATATCCATATGCAAAATAAGACCCTGGAATATGATAATCAGTTTTCCTTCTAAAGATAAATAAATAAATAATTGAATTAAAAAATTAAAGTGAAAGATTTTTTTTCTTGAAAGTTTGGGCCAAAAATGTGGGTGTGCATTATACATGGCAAAATATGGTACATGGCCTGGCTGTTGAGGCTCAGTGGACTGAGTGCTGGCCTGTAAACCAAAAGATCACTGGTTCGATTCCCAGTCAGGGCACATGTCTGGATGGCAGGCCAGGTCCCCAGTAGGGGGCGTGAGAGAGGCAACCACACATTGATGTTTCTCTCCCTCTCTTTCTCCCTCCTTTCCCCCTCTCTAAAAATAAATAAATAAAATCTTTAAAAACAAAAAAGAACAACCCCCCCTCCCCCCAAATAATGTATGTACCACTGAAGGAGATTATGAGGCTTTCAAAACTTTATCAGAAGGGAGCATTTTTTGTTTTTAAACCGAGAAACACTTTCCCAAAGCATTGTTTTGATTGCCATTCTCTCCCAATCTTTCAGTGGAACTTCTGAAGGGGATTGGGTGTGTTCATTACCTTGACTGCGGCCATGGTTCCATGGGTGCCTATGCGTACCAAACTTGTTAAATCGTACACTTCGAATTGTATGGTTTATTGTGTGTCAGCAATACATCAGTGAAGCTGTGGAAAAAACATATCCTTAAGTGGATTTCCACTGCCCATCAAACAAAGCCTGAGTTTTCAGCCTGGTACTCACACTTCGCCTGGGGTCTGGCCCCAACTGCCCGTTCTGGCCTCATCCGCCAAGACTCCTCTGCGTAACCAAGGCTCCGGCCACTTAGAACCAGTCACCGAGGTATCCTCCTCCCACTGTTCCCTACGTTTCGTGCTGCTTCCTCTCTCGCTCTGTATCTTTAAGATCCAGCTCAAATGCCACTTTCTCCACAAAGGCTGCCCAGATGACCTGAACAAGAAGTGGTCTTTGCCACCTTATACTTTGATTTGTACCATGTTTCTTTTTTTTTTTTAATATATTTTATTGATTATGCTATCACAGTTGTCCCATCTCCCCCCACCCCCTGCCCTGCACACCCCTTCTCCCCACACTCTCTCTCTTTAGTTCATGTCCATGGGTCATATATATGAGTTCTTTGTCTTCTCCATTTCCTACACTATTCTTAACTCCCCCTGTCTATCTTCTACCTACCATTTATGCTACTTGTTCCCTGTACCTTTCCCTCCTCTCTCCCCACCCACCCCCCTGATGATAACCCTCCGTGTGATCTCCATTTCTGTGATTCTGTGATTTCTGCGTTCCTGTTCTAGTTGTTTGCTTAGATTGTTTTTGTTTCTGTTTTAGGTTCAGTTGTTAATAGCTGTGAGTTTGTTGTCATTTTGTACCATGTTTCTGATCACAGATTGCCTCAAGTTATAGTTATTGGTGTACTTACCTTCCCTGGTAGACTAGAGGGTCCTCCAATGAAAATAATTTGTGCTGCAGCTTCCCTTCTCATACTCTCGTGTATGAATGGATCTCTGAATGAATGAATGAATGAATGAAGGCTAAATGAACATTAAACAAAACATGAGGCTTCAAGTTTGATTATATTTTGAACAAGATGCCAACCAAACCTCACCAAGAGTCCTAAATGTCTAGTAAAAAAAAAAAAGGAAATTGCTTCCATTGCAAGTAAGTTCTTAGCTGACCTTTGCCTCCTGAGGACTGTGTTTCTGAAAGCAAAGGCAGAGCATGATTCCTGAGTCCCTGTGTTGTGTGTGGGAAGCTGTGAAGTTCATAGCAGGTGATCTGAAGAGCTTGAAGAGTCTCAGAACACTGTAGTGACAAGAAGCAGACTGGAAGGTGGGTAGGGGATGTCCGTGCTGTGGATAGTGTGAAAACATGAATGAAAAGTTTCATTAGAGGAGCTATATATGCCTCTTCCATGTCTGGTTATAAAAGAAGAAAGGAAGGTTTCTTGTGGAAATAAAGGAGGTCATATTTTTTTTTCTGGCCATTGCAGCCCTCTGGGGCTGGACCGTGTGTCTCATTAGCAACCCTATTCCTTCTGTAAGACTAGCCCTGCTGCTCGAGCAGCTGCGTTCAGGGAGGCCACTTTGCCAGGTTCCTGGACTTCCCTGCAGGGAAGGCCCATCTGCTCCTGGCATAACGCAAGTGCCTAGCCAGAGACAAGCAGAGACTGTGCCAGGGAAGAGACCTGGAGTAACTGAGGCAGCGAGTGGCCAAGTCAGCGCGGACCTGCCACCAAACCCTGTTCCATGGCGCACACTATCACAGCACCCTTCTTTCAGGTATGCACGTTAAGCCCATGAGTTATACAAATGCATGGCAGAAACTGTCATTGCCGTTGATAAACTTAAAACTACGGGGGGCATTTTTTTATGTTTGCTTTCGAATAAACTCTTAAATAAACTGGTGAGAGACGAGGAGCATGTGAAGAAACTGAGAGAACTTCTGTAGCTGAATATAAAGATTTATACTGAAAGGATTCAGGCTGAGAGAGAAGGGCGTGGTGAGATGGAGTTGGGGACAGGGTTTTGGAAGAAAAGAGTAACGAGGATTTATGGCTTTATTTTCATCTTGGTGAAAATTAGGGAAAAGGTGAGAAGCAGCAAAAGAAGGAGCAGTAGAATGAAGAAGGTCTATGGGTGACGTGGCTGGATAGGCTGGGTGGGGATGCTCGAAAAGAATTGGCTTGGTGACAAGCTGGGTGGGGACACTCATAGGAATTGGCTTGTTGACAATCCGGGCTTGTTCCCATAGACTATGTACTAGTAAGTACTTTGGTCCTTCAGGTTAAAGTGGCTTTAAGAACTTTCCCCTTGCTTTGGTTACCAGCAGATAGTAGAGTGGAAAATATAGAGAGGAAGGTAACTAAGCTTATTGCTGCGGGAATCCAGATGCGAAAGGGGAATGGTGATTAACTTGGGAGTGGAAAGGCAGGTTGAATCTAAAAGACATGGAGGAGGAAGGACCAATAGGCCTGGCTGACTAAGAGGATGCTTGGGAAGGACTGAGTGTTTCACAGATGGTACTCATAGCCCATGTCAAGTCAGTGACCCCAGAATGTAGGGGACGTGGCTTCCCCAGGGTAAAACATGCCTCCTCATAGAGAGAGGAGAATGTTCTGAGAAACCCATTGACAAGTTAACCTCGTCCTCATAATCTCCCCTGACATTCTCTTTGGTTCAAGGTTTTTTGTCATCTAACTCCTGACCTCTGTGATGCTATTTCCCCCTAAACTGGCACACTCCCCTCTTGCTGGGACAGGTGACAATGTGATGGGCACTCTGCTGGCATCTTTGTTCTGAACAAACACCAGAGTCCCCTGAGGAAGCAGTGGGACGTTCCTTTCTCACTCATCAGCTGCTCATTCACAATTTCACTTTCCACTAGAACCCACCCTTGATGGTTCCGATGGAGTGTTCATGATGCTTTTATTGCATGGAATTGTGGAGTTCACTCAAGGGCTTGGGCCAGACCCGTTTAAACGTTTCATTGTAAATTCTTAAACATTTTTAGGTGCCTGACGATCTTTGCTGCAGGATTCATTTCCTCTCCCCTGTTCTTGATCTTGCCACAAGATGCAAGTGAGTCAACAGAATCTCCACCAAAAGGCATCAAGTACCTGCAGAAGGAAGTATGAAAAATTAAGGAGTAGCTTAGATTTGTTTAAAACAAAACACATTCTTTATTTTCTCCTGTTTTTTTTGTTGTTGTTTCATTTTTTGTTTGTTTTGTTTTTGCTTGCTTGAGTGGTCTGCTCAGGAAATGGCCTTTCAGCTAGGTGGGTTTTTGAGGTTTGGTAATTTCACGAAGTTTCTATAGAGTTGAAGAGACACTTAATAATCAGTATTTGCTTCAGAAAAGATCTGTCGTTCTGCTAAGACATTATTTTTAGATCCTTATATTTTCGGTAAAAGTCTAAGCAAGTTTTTATTTTATATATCTGTCTCCATTTTCTCTCTCCCCAAGAAAATAAGAAAGAGATTGTTCTGAAATATGGGCCTGAGGAAAATAGATTTAAATTTCATTTTGTTAGATATCTTCTTGTTTATTAATTAGTAAAGTTCTGGTTTTGATGGAAGTGAAGGCATTCTTAGGGTACAGACTAAGAAACTATATATCTCTTTTTTGTCCAAATACAGAAAATCATTTTCCTTTTCAGATTAAGCCTTGCTACTCTGAAAATAAGCAAGTTAGTTTGGAACATTTTTATCAGTAATTAAATCCATTTCTTTAGTTTGTGAGATGCTTTATTAACTGGTTAATCATGTTTCTTATCATATTCTGTCTTGTTTACCGTTCTATACCCTGCCCCTTACATAATGCCCAGCATTTAGTGGACACAAAGTACATTTTTTGAACAAATTAATGGATTTTTGTCTTTCTTTTCTAATTTAAAAAATGATATAGTAATTTTTTTAAGTAAGAATTTTTTAAAGCATTCTTAGTCCCAATACTTACAGAATTGATTCTTTTTTACATCTTTTAGTTGTCATTTAAACATGTACATAGTTTGCCCTGGCTAGTGTGGCTCAGTGGATTGAGTGCTGGCCTACAGACCTCAGTGTTGCCAGTTCTATTCCCAGCCAGGTCACATACCTGGGTTGCGGGCCAGGTCCCCAGTAGGGGGTGCGCAAGAGGCAACCAATCTGTGTTTCTCTTGCACGCTGATGTTTCTCTCCCTCTCTTTCTCCCTTCCTTCCCCTGTCTGTCTTTCTGCCGTCCTTCCCCTGTAACTAAAATAAATAAAATCTTTAAGAAAAAGCCCGTGTACATAGTTTCACATGATTTTAGCTATTGTGAAATTGAAATTTTGGCCTTTAAAAAAATTGCCCTATATTTTAGGTGTTAAAATAGCCAAATTAAACATTGCACTATTTAGAGCAGCAAGAAACTCTCTTTTAATGCGAAAGGGAGTAATGTGAGAAATACCCTCCTATTTGCAACAAATACTGTTGAAGAATTATAGTTCATTTTAATTTATTACATGGATTGGGGTTGAAATTCCTAGTTGGCTTCACATCGCCACTAAGCAGCATACCTCAGCGACCTTTCCTTTCGTGTCGCGGGGCTCAGCGAAGCGGATGAAGCCTGTCGTCTTCAGAACCATGATCTTCTAGAGGAGTTAATGTTGCAAGACAGAGAGGATTGCCAATAACCGGAGGAAGTTCTTGTAGCACATTGAAAAATTTCCTTCAGGACCATTTCAGACTAATTTTGTGATTACAGCCATAGAAAGCTGTCCTCAAAGAGGCGATAGGCTGATTTTTGGTTGTTCTCACGCTGAACGAGACACTCTTAGGTAGGTTTGTACGCACTGAGGAGATGATTGATCGAGCTGAGATGTGGAAGCTTTTTGTAGAACAGCCTGCCTGTCAGATGGGGTCAAAGTGCCATACACAGGGTGGCTTCCTGGAACAATGGCCTTTCTCCTAAGGCCTAAGCTGCAGAGCAGAAACATCTTCTCTAGAAGTGGTTCTTCAGGCTTTCTGCCCTGAAAGTCAAGCTGTTGCCAGCAAGGTGGCTGATGTGCTCTCTTTCTGTTCCTTCACAGTGTCCTTCATTACATGCAGGGGGTAGTATGCCAACTTCCTGACTGGGCTCCCCCAGGGGTGGGGGCAAGGACTGCTGTGCTCCTGGATCCTCAATAGACCAATGTTCTCAGTCTTCACGTCCAGAACCCAAGTGAAGCTCAGAAAGTTCTGGGGGGTTGTGGGAGTCCCAAAATCCACCACACTTCCCTTAATGAGGCCAGGACTTCCCCAGCCCCGGGACAGGCACTGGCTTTGTCAGGAGCAGCTGACTTTGCTTCACCCGAATGAGAGTTTGAGGTCTACGTGGCAGACTTCAGAGTTCTGACTAAAAATGCCTTCTCTTGATGAACAGAAGTTTGCCATTGATCATAGCAACAAACACCTCTAAAAAAATCTTCTTAACTCCCAACAGTGTCTGTCTCCCTTCCTGGGCCTCACAGACCTTGGCAGGGTTCACTTGGGATGTGAGGAAACAGGTGTTAGCAGAGGCTCTATGCTCACTGGGGAAACAGGCAGAGGCAGAACCCCTGCATGAGGCCTGTCCTTCTGCCTTTTCTCTAGGAGGCAAAAAGAAAGAGGTGTTGGAGTGGAACAGTCTCGGGGCTAGCTGACCACACGTTACGTTCTGGTTAGTGTCTTGTTTGTTAAAAACTTGAACTGTAACCAGACTCCTCCCTTGAGGGGGAAGGCGCTAGGGCCCAGGAGGGAGAGGATGGCTTTGTTGTGTGACCACAGAGGCTGGTTACATACTAATTTCCTCCCAGGCTTGTGATGAAGTCAGTAAACCACAGCCTTCAACATGCTCGGCTCAGGCTGCAGCGGTGGCTTCTTGCTGGTGTCTCGGCCTTGACACACATGGGAAATGCCCTCCCGTAACCCGCTCATAGATGATCTCTGTCGCCCCGCAGCATGGACCAGAGGCAGATTCTGCAGAAGTTCCTGGAGGAGGCCCAGAACAAGAAAACCAACAGAGAGGAGTTTGCCAGTGAATTTCTGGTGAGTCCGCCATGTGACACCCTCAGGGTAGATGCAGGGACTGTCTTGCTGACTTGGGTGGTCCACCTCTCCGAGACCAAATTGCTCTGGAGATAAAGTGAGTATCAGACCGCGAGCGGTGGGGGAGGGAAGAAAGGCAGCCTATGAGTTTGACTTCTCTGAGCTTTGTGTGTGTTTTAGATATTCTCTCCAAAGGACTGGTTTTTAGTATTTTCTTTGCTAGCTCTTGGAGTTTGACTAGAAACCTACAGCAGACATACATGATTCCAGGTGTGTAGATACTAATATTAATTGAACATCTGGCATTCCCTGGTAGCTGAGGTATAACTTATGCTTCAAATGACTAACTTTAATTAATATGAGGAGGAGAGGGACCAAGGGTAACTTTTCAAGGAGCCTTTTTACATAGCCTCCCCGCGGGATTTCCCTTGGATGGCCAAGACTCTTCAAGCGCACCAAAACTACCTGCTGCCGCATTTCTTTATTTTTGCTTCAGTTTTTTTCTAAGACAAAAAAGAAGATTGAAACCTGTGTTTTTGCAATAACAGGGTTTCCTTGAACTTTTCTTGGAGGGGCAGAAGGGCTAGGACGGGGAGTAGAGAAAAGTGAGGGACGCAGTGAGAACCCCTAAGCCAGCAAGACGAGGTGATGAAGAAGAACCCCGAGTCTCTGCCCGGGAGCTGTGATTGCTGACACAGCGGACCTAGGGAGGCCGCATGCACCCCACAGCCCAGCACACCCTACGACCTAGGGTGTCTGACAATACCCCCAATGTATTTTGGAGTACTTCTAGCCGGTCTGTCAATGCTATGAGATCTTCAAACCTTAGCTCCTCAGCCATAAAGAAACAGGGAAAGTGGGGGAACTGAAGTACAAACCTGAAATGAAATTATGATTCTGTCACCAACCAAATGATCAGCTACTTGACATGTTCCCTCCTCTTTCTTTTCTAACTTCTAAAGTGGGGAGAATAATTCATGTCCTGCCTGTCCTCATAGGATTGTTGTGATGATTGAGTGCCAAGAATAATTAAATGTGGTCATTCATTCAGTGACATTTACTGAACGCCTACTCTGTCCCAAGTTCAGCTTGAAGCACTGAAGATACAGCAGTGAACAAAGCCAAAACCTTTCCCCTCGTGGAGTTAACACTCTGGTACCAGATAACACATGTGAAAATGCTCTGTGAAGAGTATCAGTCAAATATTATGATTGAATTTTTACCTCTTATGATAGAAACCCCTGTGTCAGCTCCACTTGGATAATGTCATGATGCCATGAAAAATGTGTTCTAATTGCCACTGGCCAGGCAGCCTGAGTCCCTCTGGGTAGAGTCAGTGGGGAGGGCGAGGGAGGGAGTCCTGGCCTATGTGTCTGCTTAGACAGGTCCCTGCCCATGGAATGTGATTCCTGAGCCAAATTCACTCGACACGTACAGGTAAAATATGAGCTGAGGGAGTAGAGAGAGCCAGCCTCTGTTTTAAAAAATAATGTAGACTAGCCCTGGCCGGGTGGTTCAGTTGGTTGGTTGTGGGTTCATTCGATCCCTTGTCAGGGCAGAAAACTCGGTTGCGGGTTCCATCCTGGGTCAGTATGGGAGGCAGCTGATCGATGTTTCTCACATTGGTGTTTCTCTCTCTCTCAAATCAATAAACATACCGTCAGATGAGGATTAAAATAATAATAATGATGATGATGATATAGACTATATCCCTAATATTTCACCTTTTCTTTGCTCAGTCATTATAACCTCTCACCAAATTGTAGTCACTTCCCCTCCGGTTTTCTCTGTTTGTGGCCTTGCTCCACCTTCAATTAATTTTCCGTTCAACACCCAAGTGATCTCTTAGTAGTTAAAATCTGGTCATTTTTTTCCCTGCTTACAAACCTTTTCTAGCTTGTTTTCTCAAGCTGTTTAAAACTGTGAACTGTAATGCACATTTAGAGAAGTACATAAAATGCATGAAAGTATGAATATAAAGCCGCCATCACCACCCAGATGGAAGAATTGCCAGACCTCAGGAGACTTCTATCTATTTCTTCTTTATTGGGCCTCTCACCCCCACCTGGCCCTGCCCTAAGAATAGTCACTGTCCTGACTTTCATATTAATCACTTCCTTGCTTTTTTAGCTCCTGGTTAAGGACCTTATTTTTAGGTGATTAAGTGGAACCTCGCTGTTCACTGACTCATGTCCTCCAGTGGAAAAATAAAGTCTTGCTCTCGGCCCCACCTAAAGCTTCAGCTGAGAGAGAAGAGAGACTAGCTTTGGGGGAGTGAAGGGTGGTGAAGGAGGCTAGTTTGCTTGCTTGGGCAAGGTAAACACTGCCATTAAATTGGGCGAGGGGGCAGGGGATGTTCCACCTGGTCGTGTCCCACATCCCACCTGAAGCCCTTAATGTGTTCCCCTAGGATTTGATGTTGCTGAGATTTAAGGATTGATTCTGGGACACAGGCCACTGTTAGCCCTACTCCATCCATGGCTTAGCCTTCAGTCTCCTCATGGCCCTGGCTGGCTATCTCTGTGCAGAGCACGTAGCCATGCCGTGACAGCTAACACCATACCGTGCTGCTGAGGTCCGCTTCTCTGGGCCAAGACTAAATTCGGTAGCCTTGCTGTGGTGGAAACTCCTGTGGACCGCTCCTACAGGGTTTTCATGCACTCAGTCATATATTTATTGAGTGCCTACTGTGTGCAAAGCATTGTGCTGGGAGCTGGCACAGCGTGCAATGCTCTGTGCTGTGGTGGAGCCTATCCCCCAGACGCTGGAGGACGTCTTAGAGAGGCAGACGTTAAACAACTGACTGCGCTATTAGATATTTAATTATAACTGTGATAGTCTTGGTGGGGTGTCAAGGAAACATCATATTCATTGTCTTGTTTACTACACATTAAGAAAAACCCTATGAGGTAGTTATAATCTCCGAGTTACAGACAAGGAAACTGAGGCTCGGAGAGTTTAACTAACTGTTCTAAGCTCATTTAGCCGTTCAGCCACAGGCATGAAATTTAACCTGGACCTATGAATTCAGAGCCTGTGAAATTAGTTTCTTGCTTCAGCCAATAACACCGAAGTCCCTCGAAGGGCCTGGCCTGAGGGTAAGGCCCTAGTTAGTATAGTTTCTAACAGCAGAAATGCAGTATGCAACCACACTGTGGAAAATCTCTTCTTCTTCTTTCTAAAAAAAAATTTATTGATTGATTTTTAAAGAGAGAGAGAGAGAGAGATATCAGTCTGTTCCACTTACTGATACATTCATTGTTTGAATCTTGCATATGCCCTGACCAGGGATCCAACCCGCAACCTTGGCGTCTCGAAGTGATGCTCTGACTAACTGAATTTTTCTTTTTTAAAAAATCTTATTGTTGCTATTCTTTTTTTTAAATCCTCACCCAAGGATTCATTTACTGATTTTAAGCGAGAGAGGAAGGAAGAAAGAGAGAGAGAGAAACACTGATGTGAGAAAGAAACATTAATCGCTTGCCTCCCTTCCACACTCCGATGGAAGGTCGAACCTGCAAACTTTTGGGGCATGGGACAGCACTCCAACCACCTGAGCCACCTGGCCAGGGCAAAGCCTTATTGTTGCTATTCTTATAAAGTAATATTGCAAGTTAAAAGAAAATAAATTCACCGTAGTACCAAGATCCCAGCAAGTACAATTTTTGGGGGTGCAGAAAAATTCTAGTTCCTGTCCATTTATATAATGCCTTTTACATTACTGTAATTATAAGCATAGATACAATTTTTTATTCTTATCTTCACTTAACATCACACCAAAATTATCATGTTGATTAAAATCTATTAATGACTTCTGATGTAGTATGGTATAATGAGAAAATAATAAGCATCATAATAGCTAATACTTCTATACCTGTTATAGTAACTGTTCTAAATACTTATATAGTGACTTATTTAACCCACTGAGGAAGCCATTGTTATTATTTCCACTTTATAGAAGAAGTGGGGACACAGAGGGGCTAATGACGTGCTTGGGGCCACACAGCTCATCCATGGCGGTGCAACTGAGTTCTGAGTTCAAGTCATCTTGCTTCACCGTCTGTACTTGTAACGACTTTGGAGCCAGATAAATCTGGGTTTGAATTTAGGTTCGGCCTATTATCAGCTGTGTGACCTCAAGAAAAGTGATACAAAGTGGAAACAAATAGTATTCACTTTGCAGAGCGGCTCGGAAGATAACAGAATAGCTACACAAAATGCCTGACATGTAGCAGGCACCCAAATAATCACATTATTTCTCTGTTGTTGGACACTTAGGTTATTTCTAATTCCCCATGATTAGCGATAACCCTGCAATAAATATGTTTGTCCATGTGGTTTTTGAATTATATCCTAAGGCAAGAGCCTCCAAAGTGTTATTACAAAAGGTCACAGAATATTAGCATCCAATTGGTTAAGTAGTGCCAAAAATTTCCAAAAGAATTTTTAAATTTACCACATCATATCACCTTCTCTACCACCTTGCTAATCTGAAACCATTAACTATGAAAGATAATATAGACACCTGTTCTTTGACTGCTTACCGTCTAGGAGGCAATCGAAGCGGGTTGCCATATATAACCTTAACCGCTACAACTCCAAGGGGAAGTACTGTCTTCCTTTTGCCCTACCCGTAAAATGGCTAAGCCAGGATTTGAAACTCTGGTGTGAAACTCTAAGGCTTTCTAACTTTTGAGCCCGGGCACTTAATTCTCTACCCTCCTCCACACCTGGTTGCTTCCAGTTTCTTCAGTGGTCTTACCGTTTTAGACTTAAAAAGAATGCAGAATCTAACATACACACAGAGACGTGCTTCCGACACACGTATACAATTTAACAACTAGTGATAAAGCAGGTACCCACGTAGCATGCGCAGGTCAAGAAAAAGGACATTGCCCTCAGCCCAGAAATCTGGGTGTCTTTCCAGATCATAACTCCCCAAACTCCCACCAGACTTGAGGTAAACACCACCCTGAGATCGTTTTTGTTCTTTGTTGTCACATGGCTTTAAGACCTGGATATGTCACTGAACAATAGACATTCACCTTCCCGGTGTTTGGACTTCATGTAAATGTCTTTTTAATGTCTTCCTTCTTTCACTCGACATTATATTACAGAATCTGTCCTTGTACCCAGCTGGCTCACTCAGGGCCAGTTAAGTCTTGTCCCCCAGTCCCACCAGCAGGCCTCTCGTTCACTGGATTCAGAGGCCCAAGCTCCTAATTCCATTTATTAGCATTTATTTCTCAGCCCTGTTGGAGCTGTGGGAGAGGTGATAATACTGACCTGCAGTTGTAAGGCATCGAGGAGCTACCTTGAGAAGCTCTGCAGACAGCCCAAGTTGGTCTCCCCGTCCCAGCTAGCTCAGGAGGACCAAGTTTCATTGCTCCCACTCGGAAATATGACTCACGCTATGCCTTCATTACAATAATGCAGTCTTCAGAGCCTAAGATATCGGGGTCTCATGCTTTCTTTTTTCTTTCTTGTTCTCTTCTGGAAGTGAACTTAACTCATTTATCAGTAATCAATTTACTAGGCAATGAGAAGACCATGCAAAGGACTCAGTCCTGATTTCTAGCATGAGTTGGCCGGGCTCTCATCTCTGCTTTCCTGTCTTGAAAGGAAAGGGGTAGCATAGTCCACAGATCGAATGAGCTTACTCTTGGCTCCTCCAGCACCCCCAGAATCTGGTCTCTCATCAGGCTCAGGAGGGATGCTGGCCTCTTTTATTTTTCTTTCAATTTTCCCTTAATTTTGTATTTATTTTTATTTTGTTTGTATATTTTTTTTCAGTAAACACTCAGTATTATATTAATTTCGGGTGTATAGCACAGTGGTTAGACATTTATATACCTTACGAAGTGTTCACCCCAGAGAGTCTCTCTAGTACCCACCTGGCACCACACACAGTTATTACAATGTTACTGACTATATCCTCTGTCCTGCTCTGGACTCTTTATTGTCCCAGCAGCTCTTCCCGAGATCTCTCGGTGCTTCTGGCAGGAAATTTGCCTCCCCTACTCTGAGATGTGCAGAGAAATACCTTCCTCCTTTGACCTGTCTTTCTTCCCCAGCCCCAACACACCTCCTCGGCCCTGCTTTCTCTTTTAGGCCCTTTTGCTTCTGACTCTCAGAGTTTCTCCTTTTCTGGTGTGGTTTTATCACTTCTGTTCTAATTCTGCTCTGTTTTGTTCTTGGTTAGGACGCTGGGGCCTGGGGGTCCGGTGGGGAGAAAAGAGGGAATAACAAAAAATGAGGACTTCACAGTGGTCTGATCTCAAAGTGAGCTGTGGGAGGGGGGAGGGAGGAGGGGGGAGGGGGGAGGGGAAGGATCTTTCCCACTTTCCAAATTCACAATTCTGTAGGAATTTCCTACACGATGTTTTCTGTGAGTATCTTGCTTTGTCATCCAGTCCGATGGTTTCAGGAGGATGAATGCAGTAGGGGAGGAAAAGCCACCCTGTCCCACTGTTGAAGGTGGCAGTCAAGGCAGGTAAGCAAGCATAGGCCACGCACACGCGTACACCCCCCCCTTTTATCTGTGTTCTGGGTGACTCAGACACAGTGGGACATGGGGTATCTAGCTAACAGTCTGAAGCCCTCTATTTACCAAACTTAATTCAAATTAGGCTAAGGGGAACATACTAAGTTCTCCTTTCTGAAGCAGGTTTCTCTGTCTGAATCTCTTGGGCAGGAAAGTAAAGAAGATCAAAGATTCTTTCTAAGTCTTATTTCTTAAGAAACAACTTAAAATTAATATCCCAGAAAGGCAGCTTCAAGGTGGTGGAACTTTGGTCCATGTGGGGAGAATCTTAAGCACCTGGCCAAGGAGTGTAGACTTTTTCCTGGTTGCAAGGGGGATTCACTGAAGTTGTTTGGAGCATGAGCAAGATCAAAAGGCAATATTTTAGTGAGATTATTTTGGTACAATCATGCCTAACAGATTTCAATGGGGAAAGACAGAAGAGTAGGAGGGGGAGTAAGAGACACTGTTAACAGGCCAACCATGGGGCGAAAGGGCCTGGACTGTGGTGTGTGCAGTGGGCATAGGAAGGAAGGCTGAAACAAGGTACTGTGTGGAAGGAGTCCGCTGGACTTGCAGACTGAATCAGACGTAGGGATTATGGAAAGAGGGGAACCAGAAGTGACTCCCAGTTTCTGTAGTATGTCTACCTGGGATAAAGACAGTGCCATTGGCACTAGCAATGGGAACAACAATGATGAGATACCCAAGTGGGAATGTCTAGGACATCAATGGGAATTTAGGATTGAAATTTAGTGACCTGATCTCAATGTAGAAATTTGAGACACCTGATAGCGGTTGGAAGTATAATTCCATTTTAATCAGTTCAGTAAAAATTTTACAACCATTGGTATGCCTTCTGTAAGAGCGTGTGATATTTCTATGCAAATGTGGACAGTGAGTGGAGAGTTGAGGACTTAACTTGGGAACTTTGGGTAATTCACAATTAGATGATGGAAATGGACAGGGAGCCAGTCAGACTGAGAAATGGGAAAGGGAAGTCAGGGAAGAAAGAGGAAAAGCTAGATAGTGCAGACTAATAAGGGCCACAGGAGGAGGTAATTTCAAGAAGGAAGTTAAGAGAATGAAAACTGAACAAACGCTGAGGGATTCTGACCCATAGGAAGTAATTTATGATCTTCATTGGACCAATTTCCTATTAAATAGTGGGTAAATAATACCGACTATTTTTTGTAGTTAAATTTGACAAATATGTATTGGCTATCGTGGACGTTTCCCCCTTATCTTTCTCAAGTTAAATAAGGGTTCCCAAAGGTCAGATCTATTTAATGTGCCTGGTGCCGGCCCTGCCCTCCCCTCCTCCACCGTCTTCCTCTGCACCCTGGCATGGTCCAGGACTTCCAGGCTCTTGACTTGCACAGGAAAGAATTCAAGCACGAGTCCCAGTGAGAGCAAAAACAAGTTTTACTCAAATAAAGAAAAAGAGTCTAGCACACGGGTTCCAGGAGACAAGATCAGGGGTTGAGCCGTCCACTGCCTGCCCCCAGTTGCGAGTCTCATAGGGCACCGCTGAAAGAAGAAAGGACACTTCTGAGTGGACACAGGTGAACTCGAGACTCGGTTTCACGCCGGTCAGTCAGTTCTTGGGATTTTATGTGCTTCCAAGAGTGGGTTGTTTCTGAACTTTGTGGCGCCAAATTCTGGTTCCACCTTTTGTTTGTGGTTTCCTTCCTAATACGATCTGTTCTGGAAGTGTCATGGTGCTTGTTCCCCTTGCTCCCCCACCCCCATCTACTCATGGTGTCAGTTTTCATTATAATGATGGTATAAGGAACTTTGGGGTTGTTCTCTGGTCAATTTTTCTTCCATCTTGGCTTAATCTGGTTTTAGCCAGTCCTTGTTGTTGTTGACTTCTGTGACCACCATAGGAGTTTCCTGCCATTAACTATTTCCCCTTGATTATGCATGGCGGTGGGGGTGCTGGCAGAGGACTTCCTCATTCCACTCGTGGGGAGCTTTCCCTAACTTCCTGTCCTGCCTGTTTCTTTGAATGATAAGGGCATTAAACAAAATTTGGTACAAGATTGAGTTACAATGACAATGGTAACTGAACAACAATAAAGTAATTTAAAAAAGATTGATTTATAAGAAGGAACTAAAGAACCATCATTTCCTCTGACCTGAAATTTTGGTCTAAAGTATAATGTTGGCAAATGGGAATACATTTAAGGAGGTACTTCACAATCTTAAGGAATCTTGTTCAACCATATTATGCTAACCCTGACTGGCCTGGATCATATTCTACCAACACAGTACGATACTATTTAAAGATCAATGGTTGAGGGGTGGACTTGAAGTTTGGGTCATATAAACAATGACTGCTTTTGGACTGAATCTTTGAAATTGTGTTAGATCTAGAGAGATTTAATTCAGATTAAGCTCCATTTCTACTTAAGATAGCCTGTAGTAGCTGTAAAGAAAGTAAATTAAACTTTTAATATCTGATCCATTAGGCGACACCTAGAGTTTGTTTTCAGAAGATGCCGATTTCTTAAACACCAGTTTCAGCTCTAAGTTTTAGCTATTTGTGGCTCAGCTGCAGTAAGTGTGATCATTTCACTTTTCCAAATATCACCAAACTCTCCATCCTTATGCTCTGGGGCTCTGTCACAAATGGACGCAGCCCTAGAAGATGCTACAGGGGCTGAAATGGAGTGTTCAGGTGGTGGAGAAGGAAGGAGTGGGGGCTAAAAATCATGAATACTTTTCCTTCCACCTTCGAAGTTCTTCTAGGCTGGGCTAACACCCAATTACCAGAGACAGGTTAACGGGAGAACATCAAAGTTTAATGCCCATGCATGAGGAATTCACATAGGTATGATAATTACATGAAAATTTCAAAAACAGAGAGGCAGAATTGGGTACATGACATTTTTGCACAAAGGAGAGAGTAGAGGAACGGGGTGTTAGATTTCAGAAGTGAGAATGAGCAGTGAACAGGTATTTGAGGAAGAGCGGAACACACACACACACACACACACACACACACACACACACACGCGCGCGCGCAACAGGAAATCCTTGCTAGGTGACTCAGAAGTGGTGGGACACAGGGGCCGGCCTGAAGCCCTCTTATTTACCATACTCGATTCAAATTAGGCTAAGGGGGAGCCTTCTGAGGTCTCCTTCATGAAGCAGGTTTGTCTGTCTGAATCTCTTAGTCAGCGAAGGGGGAGGATCAGAGTTTCTGTCTGAGTCCTGTTTCCTTAATTAATACCCCCAAAAGGCAGCTTCAGGGTGGTGAAACCTTGGTCCCTTCCAAAGCTCTCTAGAGACAGCTTTTTGCCTCTTTTCTCTAGGAAGATTTAATTGCTGGAATTTTATTACAGAAGCTGAAAAGACTCTCCACCAAGTACAAGACAGACAGAACCTATCCCACAAGTGTGGCGGAGAGGCCCAAGAACATCAAGAAAAACAGATACAAGGATATCTTGCCCTGTAAGTTTCATTTCTCCCTATAAACGTGTACCTTCTCCCGAGTTCAATTATTCCTGTCTCTTTTCACCCGATGCTTGCTGTTCTTAGTCCTGGAACATGGCTTTGACAAGCTAGTTTGCACTGGTTATGACTACAAAAGAGCGTTCACTCATTCATTCACTCATTCATTCGTTCACTCACTTTTCAAACCACTCTTCACAGTGCTAGTCTCTGACTTGCAGTACACCCTTGGTCGAAGCTCCTGTAATTGTCCTGTGTCTTTCTTTTGTGTTCTAGATGATCATAGCCGAGTGGAGCTGTCCTTACTAGCCTCTGATGAGGATTCTAGTTACATCAATGCCAATTTCATTAAGGTACAGTCCACATTTCACATTCTCTGGTACCTAAAAAATGGGTGAGGATAGGAGACTATATTTCTCTAGGTATCTAAAAAAGAGGGAGGGAAATATACTGGACAAGAACGAAAGGGTATCGTTTGTAGTCACATCATGTAATTTCTGTTCCCCGTTAGGGTGTTTATGGACCCCAGGCTTACATTGCCACCCAGGGACCTTTGTCTACAACTGTCCTGGACTTCTGGAGGATGATTTGGGAATACAGTGTCCTGGTAAGAGCAGCATTATTTTTGTTACTATTCTCTCATTTTTAGGGATAGAGGGGCAAAGGGCATCAGGATATGTGACTGAGTTTTCCTGTGTGTTAAATTAGTGCTTCTTTTGGTTAGTCACTAGAATTTCGGTGTTCTGGTACGTCTTAGTCAAAATCACGATGTCACTCTTCAAGGAAATGAAAGTTCTCATCTTGACAGGCTCATTTGTTAATAAGAATTTACTGATTTGAATAGAGAAAAAGAGAAGTGGGAGGGAAAGAAGGAAGGGTAGGAGCAATAGTTTGTAATTTATCAAGATTTCTTTTTTGGTGAAAAAAAAAAACCTCAGAAAAGAATAATTAACACTTTCTGACCCTGGGACCCATGTACAGTATTAGCTGCTCTTTCTCACTGGAGCAGTGGTTAAGTTTCTGTCCCTTTCGTCCCCCAGGTCATTGTTATGGCATGCATGGAGTTCGAAATGGGGAAGGTGAGTGCATTCTAGCATACCTAAAGGTAAGGGAAAGAAGGAAAACAAGGGAGAAATGAGTAGCAGAACTTTACTTAAGGGCAACTAGGTAAAAGTTGTGCTCATCCCGCCAGTTTTCAATTTAGGAATGTCAAATGTCGCTCAAGACTTTTTTTTCCCATTGTTTACTCCTAAGGACCGCTTTTATTTTGCCCATTTTCCCAGTAGACTATTTTAAGAGAAAAATAAGGTATGCTTTTTTAAAGTAACCATTCATCTTTCCATTTTATTAATCAGACACCTCTAACTGCCAGGCACAGCTTCCAGTCCGGTGCTATCCAACGTGGCATCCACTAGCCATGTGTTGCTACTGAGTTCTTGAAATATGGCTAGTGTGGCCAAGGAGCTCAATTTTTTTATTTTAACGAATTTCATTTTAAAAACTGATATGGAATTCAGTTATTGGAAAACTTTAAGTATGTTTGGAACAACTCA
>VMDR010017309.1:0-20244 GCA_007922815.1 Macrotus californicus | reverse complement strand
AAAATATTACATGCACACTTGAAAAGAATGTATATTCTGCTGCTTTGGGGTGAAATGGTCTGAAGATATCAATTAAATCCATCTGATCTACCATATCATTTAAGACCACTGACTTTCTGTCTGGAAGATCTATCCATTGATGTTAATGGAGGTCTTGAAATGCTCTACTAACACTGTGTTACTTTTGATCTCTCCCTTTTAAAATATTTAGGTGTCCCTATGTTGGGTGTAAGGGTTATATCCTCTTGTTGGATTGAATCCTTTACCATTACATAGTGTCCTTCTTTGTCACTTATTATACCCTTGGCTTTAAAGTCTGTCAGATACAAGTATTGCTACCCTAGCTTTTATTTTTCATTTGCATTTGCATAAAATATCTTTCTCTATCCTTTTACTCTCAGGTTTTTTGTGTGTTTTGTTCTGAGGTGGGTCTCTTATAGACAGCATATATATGGATCTTCTTTTCTTATCCATTCAACTGCCCTATGTCTTTTGATTGGAGCATTTAAGTCATTTATGTTTAAGGTGATTAATGATAGATATGTATTTATTGCCATTTTATTCTTTCAACTGTGGTTCTCTGGTTCTTCTCCTCCTCCCCTTCCTCCTTAAAGAAATCTTTTAACATTTCTTGCAACACTGGTTTGGTTGTAACAAACTCCTTTAGCTTTTTCTTGTCTGAGAAGCTCCTTATTTCTCCTTCAATTTTATGTGATAGCCTTGCTGTGTAAAATGGTCTTGGTTGTTGGTCCCTGCTTTTCATCACGTTGAATATTTCATGCCCGTCCCTTTTGGCCTGAAAAATGCCTGTTAAGAAACCAGCTGACAGTCTGTGGGAGCTCCCTTGTAGGTAACTTAGTGTCTTTCTCTCATTGCTTGGAAGATTCTCTGTTTGTCTTTAACCATTTGCATTTTATTTATGATAAGTCTTGGTGTGGGCCTCTTTGGGATTATCTTGTTTAGAACTCCTGTGCTTTCTGGACTTGTGTGTCCTTCTTCTTCACCAGGTTTGGATAGTTTTCAGTCATTTCTTTTTAACTTTATTTTTATTGTTGATACTATTGCGTATGTCTCCATTTCAGTCATTATTTCTTCATATAGGTTCTCGAGCCCTTGGCCACTCTCTTTTCCTTCTGGTACCCCTATGATGCAGATACTGGTACGTTTCACATGTGTCTCGAAGGACACTTAAACTCTCCTCATTTTTTTTTTTAAGTTCTGTTTTCTTTTTGCTGCTCTGATTGGGTGTTTTCTGCTACTTGTCTTCCAAATTGCTGATTTGATCCTGTGCTTTATCCAACCTACTGTTAAATCTTTGTAGTGTATTCTTCATTTTAGATAGCATATTCTTCATTTCTGACTGTTTTTTATGGTTTATATGTCCTTTTTTATGCTTGCTATTTCTTTGTTGAAGTTCTCACTAAGTTCTTTGAGCATCTTTATAACCATTTTTTTTTGAACTCTATATCGGTTAATTGCTTGCCTCCATTCCATTTAGTTCTTTTTTCTGGAGATTTCTTTTGTTCTTTAATTTGGGACATGTTTCTTTGTTTCTCCATTTGGCTGCCTCTTTGTGTTTGTTTCTATATATTATGTAGATCTGCTATAACTTTCAGACAAGACAGGCTGTCCTTATATAGTAAGTGTCCTGTGGGTCCTAGGCACAGTCTCCTTCATTACCTGAGCCAAATGGTCCCTTAATATCCCTTATGTGTGTTATGTGGGCCCCCCTGTTATAGTTGAGTCTTGATTTCTATTGGCCTATTCATGCATGGAGTCAATCCTCAGGCTGGCTGGCTGGCTGGCTGTGAAGATTGACCCATACCTCAGTATATTAGCTGCTGTGCAGATGCTGACCACACGAAGCAGAATTTACTTCAGCAGTGTCTGGTCCCTGCTGAGATGTCCCTTTGGATATGCCGCTTTGAAGCTCATATTGTCTGAAGCTGGCCACTAGAAGTATTGATTCTGGGGAATCTTGGGAGGGACTCTGTTGTAGACCAATGGCAGACACTGTCTGTTACTGGCTCTGGGCAACCTGTTTGTAGCTACAATGTGATCCACAGTTTTTGGCTGCCTCTGCTTGTCCTGGGTGTGCATGGGAAGGACCAAGCTAAGCACTAAGGCTGGCTTTTACCAGCATCTGGCCCGGGAGCACATCAGAAAAGGTCCAAAGTCACCCCAAGATCCACCTCTGCCTGCTTCCACCTGTTGGCTGTCTGTTAGGCTTAGTCACTGATAGAACCTCTGGCAGTACTTCATTTGCATGAGGTAAGTTCTCAGTGAGTCATGAGGTAGGGGTGAGTGGTGTTCACCAGAGTGATACAGGTTCAAACTAAGTGCCAGTGTTGTATCTAAGGCCACTGAGAAAATATCCCAAGATACACCAAGTCTAGCTATCACCTGCTGGATGCACACACACCTTTGTGGTAGGGCAGGGTCTCAGGGAGTCATTGCGATGAGGCCAGCAGATTATAATCAAATCCAAACAGACTAATATTTGTCTCTGCATTGCTCAAGCATGTGAGGGAAAAATGGCCACCACCCTAGAGCCACATAACTCAGTCTGTCCCAGATTCTGCCAGGAGCCTAATTTCAACAGGGTGGAGATGTTGGGAGCCAGAAGGATGGGGCCAGTCAGGCTTGGGTCAAGGTGAGAGGGGCGGTCCCCATGCCAGTACCACACAACTGAGTCTGTCCCGGATTCTGCTCAGATCTCAGCAGGGCAGAGCCACCAGCAATTGGGAAGATGGAGCCACTATGAGCCTACAGCAGGGGTGTTAAACTCATTTTCACCAGTGGCCACGTCATCCTTCTGGTTGCCTTCAAAGGGCTGAATGTAATTTTAGGACTGTATAAATGTAACTACTCCTTAACTAGGGGCAAGGAGCTTGGCACTGCCGCTGGATAGAAACAAAATGCTGAGCCGAATAAAATAAGGTGGAGGGCCAGATTCATCCCACAGGCCTTGTGTTTGCCACCTGTGGCCTAGAGGATAGGGTTAGCGGATCTCCTGTGAGGGGGAGGCACCTGTAAAGTTCATTAGAAAGTGAGGGAAATGGATCCTACCCCAAAACTATAGCACTCAGTCACTGACACTCCCTGAGTGTCACCCAGCCCAGGCAGCTGACTCCTCAGCAGGGTACAAGTTCCCCAGGGTGGGGCTACAGGGAGTCCAGAGAGTGGAGATATTGCATTCCTCCCAGGCTGATGCTATATGTCAGGGTGTGCTCCACCCAAGAAGGACGGCGTCTGCAATGTGGGAGAGGGACTCAGCACACGGTCCTGGTGGCTGTCCCTTTAGCTCTCTCCCCAGCTACAACCCCAGTCTCTCCTCATGCAACTGTAGTCTGTTCTGCCTTCCCTCCACTGGAGCTTAGGGTGAGTGTTTGTGAATCAGATTTTGTGTGTTGGCCCTTTGAGATGGTGCCCATGTCTTTAGAAGACATTTGTCTCTCCCTGGTGGACAGAATTTCTGCTGATTTTCACATCCAGATGTTATATGAGCGCCTCTTTCCAGCTCTGGTGCTCTGGGCTGGGGAACCTGGCTTAGGGAAGCTTTGCAGCTGAGATATCCCTCTGGAATTTCAGCTACCACCTGTGGGAGTGGGGCCAGCCCTTTTTGTATCTCTGCCCATTGTATGAGTCTAGATGTGGCTTCTTCTTTGCTTATAAGACTTCTGTTCAGCTAGTCTTCAGATGGTTATTCAGGTTAATTGCTCTATATTTTAGTTGTAATTCCAGTTTGGTCCTGGGAAGAGGTGAGTGTAACATCCACCTACTCCACTGCCATCTTGGATCTCTTCAGTAATGGCTCTCAATCATAGTCACCAAGAAGGATTTTGTGAGTGTCACAATGAACAGTAGACAGATTGGTTACCATTAACGGTGAGAAAAAAGAAATAAATGGACAAATCCCACAACAGGGTTAGATGTAGCAGCTTTCTTCCAAGTTTCTGAAACAATTGAATATATTTCCACTGAAATTTTCAAAGAATGAATCTTATAAACTGCCTTTCCAAGCGACTTAGCACAAGGTTAGCCATCACTCTCATCTGGGATTTGAGACAGCTATTCTTCACGAGACTGATTCACTATTTCAGGTACTGACTTTCCAGACGACTTGGTGATGTAGAGATGCCTATAATTTCCCCCCACCCACACCTTTCTTGGAGGACCTGGTCACATCCCTGGAAAGAACAGTCCTCTTTACTCCTCTCCTCCACCACAATTGACTGGGCTATAAATGGACCTAATTCAGACTGGGCCACTCAGATTCTCTCTCTCAAGAAATTGGAAATAGGACATTGAGAAACAGTTAAATACAGAGTTTCCTTGAACTGAAAGGTTAAATAGGATCAAATTCAGAGTTTGTAACATAACCAAACAAAATCATAAAGTCCATGAGACATACAGATAATACCAATGTGCAGAAAGCCACAGAATTAGGACAGTTCTACAGTGAGAGCAGTGATCAGAGGCGAAAGAAATAGTTTCAGGTATGGACTTTCCCAGTGACGTGGTGTATGTCCTCTACCTATCCTGTGTCCTTTCAGTAAATTAACTTTGTACTTGAGCTGGAAAGTGTGAGCTTCTGTCCTTTGACATCAAATGATAAAATATTCACCAAGTAGAACAGTCAGGATCTAGCAGGAAAAGGATGATACATCAGACATGGTAGGGGAGTCTAATAAAGAGACAATTCATAAAGGGAACTAGCCTTGGATCTAGCAACAGCAGGAAGCTATCTACCCTGTAGCTGAAAGGGCAAGGAGGTGGGCGGCATCTAGCTTAGTCTGGAGAAAGTAGGTATTTCTTGGTAGGAGCCGTGGTTATAGGTAAATGGATACAGCCAACCCACAGCAACCTAGCAAAAAGGAAACTGAGGATATAGGTATGCTGATCTTACTCTTCTCCTGCCCTCCAGTACACTGTAGCTATCTATCTCCTACTGCCAAATACACTAGAAGACGGAGGGCAAGGGAATGAGAAACCACACACACACCCCACACCCTCCTTGGACAACAGAGGCCACATAATTTAGAGGTTTTCTCTTACAAGTAAAGCTCAGAAAAGTAAAATTCCAACTCAAGAATATTATTTTCTTCTAATTTACCTAATGAGAACTTGTCTAAATAACTTTAAATTATGATGGAAACTGAGCACAGGAAAGTCAGAAGTTCCAGAACCACCACTGTGGCTCCAGAATGTCTTCGTCTCCACAGCAGAGCCTGGCAGCGCCCTCTCAGGGTGAGCAGTAGAGGAGCCGGTGAGAGCCTCAGCGGCATTTATGACTACTGCCATCTGGTTTTTAATGAGCAGATAAGAATGGTGATGGGCCTTTCATCTTTAGATCAGTTAACAGCCCTGCATCACTAAGTCAAAGTTGAAAGCTGCTCCTTCTGCTGATGGTGGGAAATGAGTGGGTGCACTCAGCCCACCTCTTCCTAGATGAAAGCTGCCTAACAAAACCACCTCAATACATCTGGCATGAATTAATCAGTGCAGATTCCCGTGGTGAGGGGAGGAGAGGCTTGGAAGAACCTCTGAACTCATAAGATCTGGGAAGGAATGTGACCCAATTATGGCAAAACCAAAAACAACTCACAGGATCTCAAAGCATTCACATTATACTGGTAAGTTGGGACCACATGAATATTAGCATCCTCCCTTCGTGAGTGAGAACCTTTTCATGGAGGTATGATATTCCTAATCAAAATTATAATATTAAAGTTTTTCACCTGCTCAGTAGAATTCAAGGCTCCCAGGACCCAAAAGCTTTCAATTGGCTCTATTTTTCTAATAGGTGCTGACATGAACAGGCAGGTAGCTGTATCTGGTTATAAATTCTCAGCAGAATTGTTCTGCACGTCTTCCTAGTGATTGGTGCTGAATCATCGCTCAGATCACTACTATCACAGTCCCAAAGAGACAGAGAATATGGATAAGGCTGGGAGGCAAGTGAAGAATAGAGCATGGCTAATGTCAATGTCTGTCTGTCTGACAAGGGCAAGCCATGGGGCCACCAAGGAGGTCAGTCTAAATAAATCAATGGTTGCCCATAGCTACAGGTCAGCAAGACCCAATGGGCTAAAGTATACAACAGTCTGTTTCCTCTCCTGGGTGAGTCCTGTGGAAAATGAGGGAAGGGGATTCCCTCAAATGGAGGGGATTCCAATAGTAGACACCATTTGTTTATCCTGGCCTTTGCTGGGTAAAGAAAAGCAGAAGACTTCACTGACCGCTAAATCTTTTGCAAACTCCAGAAATTACATTGTACATACTCAGTGGCATATTTTCTCTCTGTTGGGGAGAACAGAGAAAGGACACCTGGGGAGAAGACTGCCAATCAGGCCTTAGCAAAGTTTTAACCTGAGAGATGTGATTGTGTCATTCATTGAGTCCTACAGTTGATGCAAAAGATGCTCCCAGATTTGGCAGAAAATATCTATCAGCATTTTATTTGAACTGATCTCTTATTGAGTAGGTGGGAAAAGAGTGTTTATATTATGGTTTTATGTAAAATTACAAATATATACACAGATGCATAGAGAGATGCCGGGAAGAATGTTGTAAAAGTGTGCAGAATAGTTATTCCTGGATGGTAGGCATTCAGGGGGCTTCACAATTTTTAACATTGTTTGATTTCTACAATAAAGATGTATACCTTTGTATATAAGAAAGACATTTAAAATTGTTTGCCTTAAATTAATTAGAAACCAGCATATTCAGAAATGTTATTATAAAAGGCAAGAGCGAGAACATTTATTAAATGCCTCCTTTGCACTCAGGACTATTTTTGGCACATACCCTGTGATTTATTATTTCTATTTTACATATAAAAAATGAACGGTCAGAGAGTTTTACTAACTTGACCAAGACTTCCACAGGTGTCATCAACCCTTCAGCAAAGCAGAAATCCTAGAGCATTTACTTCTCCCCTCAGCCTGAGAAGGAATCCCAGGCAAAGAGGAAGTTTGGGGTATAAAGCACCACCCTGAAAGCTAGCCCTCAAACTCTCCCAAGCCTCCCTCAAACTAATGGCAGAGCTGAGCTTTGCAGGTCCATCAACGCGGAGAATGTTGCCCTCCTAGCAGAGGTGTGACCAAAACAAATGAGAGCAAGATGGTTTGTGATCTTTGAATAGCAGCAGTAGTGGGAGGAGTCATGTGCCACCCATGACACCTGTTCTGGGAAATATCCACAGTGAAGGAGCAGACCATTAGTTGAGGCCCATTTGACCCCACATCAAAACACAGTGCTACGAATTAGGAAACCACCACGATAATCACTTAAATAGCCAAGCTTCTCTGAGCCTCAGTTTCCTCAGCTATATAGCAAAAGAATTTGCCTAGAAAATCTTTAAAGTCCTTTCCAGTTCTAGGAATTCAACCACTGCTCTCTTTTGCATTCATTAAACAATTGCCCTAACATGCTCCACTGGTCTACCAGACATTGCTCTGGGGCCTAAAATTATGTGTGCTAATGCAGAGATGCAAAACATCTTTTGTAATCTGCATAGCATTTTACTACCTACTTAGTTTTGTCTCATAACCCATAATTATCTTTGAAAAACAGACAAGGCTATTTACTCTCCTTCATCTATGTTCCAAATGGGGCCAGCCCCTCCCTCCCTCTTCTTAATAGAAAATCCCCAAATCTCAGGTGGGTGTCAGGATAACTCAGGAGATTTGGCAGTACCAGCTTGGAATCTTTCCCACTGGATTCCCAAATACTTTATTTCCTAAGAGCTCCTTTTGTGAGGCAGGGGGTAAAAGGCTGAATTAATAGTTTGAATTGATAAACGATTTTTGCAAATTAAACAGAATCCCATATCTGAAAGGCAACCAGTAGATTAGTTCTGTCCTCCTACATTATTTCCTCACAAGCAAAAATCCAAAAAGCCAATAACAGCCCCACGATGTGGCAGGTAGGCACTCTCCTACGAAAACAGACCAGAAGAGCGAAATGAACCACCCAGAAAATCATATGTCCACCTCTTAATAACATTAACTGGGAAAAACCTCAGAGACCATGATAGCATGAACAGTTATAAATATGGGATGCAGATGGATGAATCACAATAGCCAAACTCGACTGCTGTTTGGAAATATTAAGCCAGAAATGAGTTTAAATATGTGGTTCAGAGGTCAGATGCTAGTATTTTATCTGTTGCAATCCATATCCTGCTTTCCAGGGTAGGTGGGCAAAGACACAGAGTCTTTCAAACAGGGAAGCTGCCTTCAATGATTTGGAAATTCTGCACAGGCAGCATCAAACCATCATCCAGCCTCCTTGGCATGTCCTTCTGTTCACTGCGGGGGCACCATGGGTGAGAGATGTACATCCTCTCTTATCCTTTGCAGGACAACTTGTGGCTCAGGGGATAAGTCAAAAAGCTCCCTCTTTGTGGTCTCTGAATAGTCATTTTCAGTATTCTTTCCAGAAAATCAATTTTCTAAAGTCTATTCTTTATTTAAAAACAATCTTTGAAACTCTCTATTCAGATCTATTTCATGCATTTCTATTGAGTCATTCATTTGATAAACCATGTGTTATCTGCTTTATAAAATATTAATTTTAGTTGGCTCAAGGGTATGTGTGTGTTGTATTTTAAGATAATTTTTATTGAGGTATAATTGGCATAATATTATATTAGTTTCATGTGTACAATGTAATGTTTCAAGGTTTTTTTTTTTTCATTTCTAGAGAAGTGTTATATCTAAGGGTACATCTTAATTCAAATTAGAAAGGGAGTCTATTTATCTTCCCTGTCTTGGCAAGTTCCTCCTTTTAAAGAGGCTAATGAGTGACTCATTTTTTGGCTGAGTTTTTCTTGAATATCAGGTCTTCTCTGGGTAATTCACCTTCTACACAGATACTGCATACCCACCCACCCATCCCAGCTTAAATACTGTTTGTCCTGCTTCCTCTGATAAGAAAAACTACTCAAATTCTATCTTCCCACTCACTTCTTGAGCTGAGAGAATGGATGGGGTTGAAGAATTTGGTGGCACCACCTCTGAGGTTCATCCTTATTGTCTCTACTTTTGAACATATCACTACTAAGCTCCAAAAGACCCTAATTCCACTTAAGACTGACTTTTGCACCATGTATGCTTTCAAACCAGACTCTAAATACCAACATAGTGCAAGGAAATGAACATACCTGGGTGTTTAGGAAGGAAAGTCAGAAAACCATTCATAATTCCATGTATTTACCATATACTGTTCCTCACTTCCTCACTTTGGCCAGTAATGTTCATCTTCCCCTTCACCCAACTACTCCCCAATTCTTTCATCCTTAAGGTCTTACCTGCTCCAGGAAGCTTCCCCTGGTCCCAACACTATCCACGCTGATGATTTATCTCTCCTCTATGACTGTTTACATCTCTATCATTGCATGTAACTTCACTGTATCATAAATATCTGCTTATAGATCTAGTTCCTCAATGAAAACAGGAACTTGTGTTTTTCATTTTTGATTACCTATGCTTGATCCAGCCTGGCACATAAAAGGCATCTAGTTAGAGGGAGTGAATCGGCATTCATGTTATTCAACAGTTCTCTGAGTCATTTAAGACTGTAAGAATTTTGAACTCAGAAAGAAAAAATGTATGCTCTTAGCAAGAAAAATATCTGAAAACCCTGTGCAGAATTTTTTTTTTACAGTAATACACATGACTGCTCATTCCCTGATGCACTGGGGCATAGATTTCACTCTGCCGTGTATTAAAACTGCATATTTATGCAGCCGAGGTGATTCCACCAACTCCACCACCTTAGGTGCCACCATAAATATTTCCATTGCCATCCCTACCACCTTCTCAACCTCCTGAACCATTCCTTCTATCTCCTCCATCACCTTTGATACATCACCCCACCTCCGCCACAATGTCCACTAATGTTGTCACCTCCTCTCCTTCCTCAGTCACCTCCTTCACCTTCTTGGTTACTATCTCCACTACCACCATCCCCTCCTCTACCAACTCTTCTACCACCACCTCCACCTTCACTACCTTCATGACCATCTCCATCACCTCCACACAGTCCACCACCTCAGACATAACCTTCACCACCTCAGTTATCACCACTACTTCTACCACCATCTCTATCACTATCTCTACCACCTCCACCTTTGCTATTTCTCCCACCATCTCTTCCATGGCTTCCACCTCCAACTCTACCACTTGTTCCATTTCCATAACCTCCTGGATTACTTCCTCCATCATCTCCACTGCTTTCTTCACCCCCACCTAGACTTCCACACCTCCCTCACCACCTCAACCATCATGTCCTCCACCTATCACCACTTCCCATCACCACTAGAATTTCTTTCCTTCAAGGATCACCTTCCTCAAATATATTTGGGGAATATAAAGGAGACTGATTTCATAATTCTTCCTGCTTTTTTGCTATCTCTTGCTTTCTTTTCTGTTCCTGCCACTTTTGTTCTCTTTTCACACCCCTAAATCCCACAGTTTCTGTTCTAAATGGATCTTTGAAAATGAAATCAGTTTGCAATCTTTGCTAGAAGTTGTGGACACTTGGGGCAGAGGTCAGAGAGGGAGGAGAATAATAAAAGTGTATCTTCTATGTCCTCTAGCAGTGAACACCTCTGTTCCACAGTCTCAGACCTGTTTCTACTATCATTCTCAATCCATCACTAGAAAGGGTACCAGCTGCTGGCCACAGGATATCATGTAGGATGATTGTTTCCTCTTTTCTAGGCCTTTGAATCAATATCCTATGCACGAAGGTACAGCACAAGCTGTTTCACCCTCTGAAAATGACTTTAGTCAGGCAAAAGCACATACAAACAACGTACAGCATAAACTGGGCATGCTACCTGCTCAAAGATAAAACTGGAATCTGAACTGCAAGTCTAAAAAATCCATCCACTCCCAAATGATCACATTCCTCCTGTCATAGACACATGAGTAGCACAGCAGAAAAAAAATAGCCTTATGTTGCCTGTGCTTGGGATGAATAAGAACAACATAGTAAGAATTCAAGACATAGTGAGATACAAATATACAAAGAGAATTTACCATAAAAATCCAACTCAGCAGGCCCTTTGTCTCCTTTAGGAGACTTTCATGGAAAAGCATGAGGATTTTTAGGTGTTCAAGTGGCCACAAGAGGGAGGTAAGTTTGAAGGATGAGCAAACCCTAGATCTATGTAACATAGACTCTACACAGATAAAAAGAACTTTCATAAAAGTCACCAGAACTGCTAGTTCCAAAGCTACCAGTCCAGTTCCTTCTTGTTACTGCAATTCTGAATCTTAGCTTTAAAAAAAAAAAAAAAAGATGAGAAATAAAGACTTTTTTTTTCAAACAAATACAAAAGCTTTAGTCACTGAATTTCCACACTTCCAAACTTAAGAACATTCAGAATAATAAGTCATATTTGGCTGTTTTAGTCTCTCACTAGGTGGGACAAAAAAAACTGAATATATAAAAGAGAAACTTTCTGGAGTTATAATAATCATCGACATAGTCTAAGAAGTATCATGCTGAATATTATAACCTTGCCATACTGACTGAAGTGCATACAGGGAAAATCTTGTATCCAAGGAAATTCTAGGTGTTCTTCATCTAATCTCATCTAGTGACCATGACAAGAAAAATTTTTGTTTGTGTTTCCTAAATCTCCTTTGATTTAGTAATGTTGTTTCTAATCAAAATTGATTCTAAAAAATAAAATAAATGAACAAGCAGAACAGAAACAGGCTCATAGATACAGAGAACTTTTTGATGGTTGCCAGATGGGAGGGAGCTTGGGAGATGGGTGAAAA
Organism: Macrotus californicus; assembly: GCA_007922815.1. Taxonomy (NCBI): domain Eukaryota; kingdom Metazoa; phylum Chordata; class Mammalia; order Chiroptera; family Phyllostomidae; genus Macrotus; species Macrotus californicus. Next base: position 8,443 of record VMDR010017309.1, on the reverse strand, counting down.
AAAAGTGAAGGGATCAAGAAGTACAAATTGTTTGTTACAGAACAGTCATGGGGATGTAAAGTGCAGCGTATGGAATACAGTCAGTAATATTCTACTAACTACCCATGGTGTCAGATGGGTACGAGAGTTACAGGGATGATCACTTAGTTATGTAATGTCTAATCACTGGGGTGTACACCTGAAACTACTATAATATTGTATGTCAACTGTAATTGAAAAATAAAAACGATTTTTACATGAAAAAATAAATAATTAAATAAATGGAATTTTTTCATCTGTCTTTTAATTGATCACATTAACTCACATTTGTTGCAGTGACTGTTACATTGGCACTCACTTTGCTGTCCTGCAATGGTGCTATTTGCAATGCTTTCCTTTTATTTATTTTTTCTTCATCTTCCTTGGTTTCCTTTAAATGGTTTACATTTTAACCTGCTGGTTTAAATGACTTTCTCCCGTAGTCATTGTTTTAATAGTTGCCCTAACTCATTAAGATCCATACTTATGTTCATTTTTCCTGATGGTGTCTAACATTTATATATATCTATACCCTCCTATGAACAAAAACTTAAATGTCTTATCATCTGATTTCTCCTGATACCACTCCCCAAATGTCTAATGAGTTTAAATTTATACATGACTTGTAAAATTTGTTTTGTTACTTAAAAGTCACTATTCATACACATTTGAGTTTTAATTGCCACACAATAAAACCTTAAACTTTGGAAATCAGATATATCTAGTCATCTGCCTAACCCTTCCTTTCCTGCCAGGAAATATATCCATTATATAGGTGCATTATATACAGTCAAATCATTTTTTAGCTTCCCTAAATCCTTGAGTTTCTCTAAATGCTTTAGCCTGCCACCCCTCCAGTGCCTGAGGTCCCCTGGGATTCAGGAAAGCAAATAATGACTTCTGAACACTGTGTAGGTTCCCTTTTCATAAGTTATTCAGCCCTCATTAGGCCGAGCCCAAAGTACACTGTCTTTCTCCATTTCCTATGCCCAGCCTATGTCCTGGGTCTTACTGCAGAGGGGAAAGGAAAGGGCCAAATAAGGGACAGGTGCCAGCCCACGTCACAGATGCCAGAGGAAGCCAGGTAGCAATAGGGGTCTGCCTAGGGCCAAGCAGGTGTGAGCTGGGGGACAGCTGCCCTGAGCCCCCAGCCCCAGACAGAGAGGGTTGGCTCACCACTCTAAGCACCTGAAGAAACAAAGTGAGGCCAAGCCCACCCCAATACACTCCAGGCATTGAGCCCACACGGCACCCTGGATGTAACTTCCTACCTCAAAGGCTGAAATGTTTCAAGTACAGAGTCGGGATGAAGTGTGATACCTGTGAGGTATCAAACACTGCTCAAACACTGGGCTGTCCACCAACTGTCAATGGAAAAACACGGATGAACAAGACACTATCCCTGTCCCCAGAATGCTCACAGACAATTAGAGAAGACAAATGTATATAAGACTATGAAATATGCATCATGATGAAAAATTTCTCAAAACTCAGCAATTCCCAAGAGTAGTCACTGGGACTCGTCATCCTAAGGGTACCACTGTTAGGGACTTGAGAGAGAGAGAAAATACCTTCTCTTCTAGACCAATCCTCTAGCATATAAATCGTTAGGATGGCTTTCCTTCTCCCGAATTGTGTCTTTCACTTATTACTAATGCTCAAAATTTCTCTCAGAGGACACAAAGCCTATCTTTCTGCAATTAGAGAAAACAAGTTTAAAATAGAAATGCTGCGGGATGTTAGCCCAAGCGGAAATTAGGTCAAACCCACGTGTGAATGACTCATGTCAATCATTGCCCGTCTTGATAGCAGACAGAGGTTAGTAATTCATAAACCCTCGGACCCTGGAGGGCCCAAGAACACCACTGAAACCAACCTCGAACACCAAAGTGTGTGTAGGCATGTGTCACAATACTTCTCTGAGTTCGCTCTGTCGATTTCTATTTGTGGGAAAACAAACAGAACCCGTCACCTCGCCTTAAGTCACCTCAGGAGGGACTCTGTGTTAAAATCCTAGTTTCTGTCTTCATCTCCCAGCATCTGGCCTTCTGAATTCATATTCTGATCCCTACAAATTATAAATACCTCTAACCTAGCTGTACCCATACCTCTGCCCAGGTCCCCCCATGTTCTAGCTCCTTCCTCACCAGGCTAACTTGATCATGTTATCAGCTGATCCACAAAATGACCATTAGATTCCCTCCAAGGTGTCTGTAGGCCCTTTGAGGACAATGATCATCTCTCATGCCTCCCCGTGTCTATGATTATCTGATAATTCCTTCATCACATTAACTCTACCACAACTGCTCTTACATCCCCCTCATTTATCCCTCTCTCCAGACAATCAGATCTTCACACAGGTACACAGTTGGGACAGAAGGTTTTCTAAGGGGTGGGGTGAATCTGCTGCCTTGTATGTGCCATCCGAGCACAGGCTGGTTCAATAATCCCCGAGCACCACTTTGCGTGAGGCAAGGTATAAATATATGCTAATAGGAGGTCTGGCTCCTTGTCACAACACATTGCAGGCTGCATTCGGGCAAGATAGAATAAAAAGATTAGATGCAATCTTGAAGTCAATCAGAAAGCAAGAGGAAACCAAAAAAATGGAGCTCAGATTGTCAACAAGGAGAGGCAGAAAAATGACTTGAATCAAATTGCAGTTTATCTCGTTAAGCATTAAAGGAAACCAATTTCTTTCAGAAATTGGAAGGCAATTTATACATTTCTACAGTTTTACTAAACTTCGAAATTTTTCAGTGAGAAAAATAAGGTTTTCTTTATTTCTGCATATCTGACATTTTCCCTGTATTCTCAGGCTCCAGAAGGCCCTAGATAAGAGAATATTTAAGGAAAAGAGAGCACAGTCACCGACAAGTAAGGAAAAGAATCTATTAAAGAAATACTCACTTGATTTCTTTAGCCCTTTCAGATTCCATGCCAAAAGACCTAAGGAGGCCAGAACTGGGTAGGAAAAAGCCAGGCTACAAAATCTGGCCTGGCTCTGGATAAATCACCCGGCTGTATTAATTGACAACCATAGAAATCACATTTGATCTATGAAGGTCAAATAAAATATATGAGTTTCAAGGCCAAGCTACATTCTATTGAAATTGAAGACACCACAGCCAAAGGCACCGTTCACAATAAACCCAGATCTTTATTAATAACCCCTTTTCTCCATTTCTAGAAGTATGAGGATATTGATAACGGCCTCTGCTTTGCAAACAGCGTGGTTATTACTGCTCCTTTCCACGCTGAGTTGTGTAATTCTCTCCAACTGTTGTATTCTATAGAAATCACTAACTAAACATCATCTTTAGAGTTAAAATTAGGCCTTTCCAACCCCGGAGTCCATCTGGAAGTGATTCCCGGCCAACAAAAGCAGACTTCTTTTGCCTTTTCCTATATCATCCTGGGCAATGAGTGCTCAACGTCATCTGAAACACCAGGCCTTAAAGGATACAGACACTGTTAATGGCCATGACCTCAGGAAGAGAATCCATTAGAGTAAGCATGTTTTACTCAGCACACATGTATTGTTTGAATCTTTTACAGTGAAAAAGTCAAGCATTTCTCCTGTGATTTTTTAAAAATGCACTTTAAGGTGTTCTGAGATGAACACTCTAAGACTTATTTCAGAATAGCGCTCTGAAAAACTACCAAGTCCAACCTCTAGAGTGAGCTAAATGTATACTTCTATTGTCAGTTGGTATGACCTTGACAGAGCTCAAGTGTAACTTGCTGCCATGTGGCTTTTGTCTGCATTCCTTCCTTTCCTCACATATTCAGTCAACAAACATTCACTGAGCACTTACTACCTTGCGGACTGAAAAAATAAAGAATGATGTGAAGTTAAAAGTATTTTTCTTAATAAATAAATAAGGTAACAAATGGCATCTAGGGTGGCCAGTCTTCTATTACTATGAAAAACAAACCTCAAATGGATTTATCAGGGAAAATATTCAGGAACCAAAAAGTGCCTTCCATGGTTTCTCACTTCTACTGACAACTTTTTCCTTTCAATAATTTGTTATGTGCCAGGAGCAAACAATATGAAATCCATTCTTAATAAGCAATAATTATAGCTTTAAGAAGCTGTACAATCAGTGCTCAGTGATTTCATTATTAGATAGCACCATAAATTATGCTAATACCGATAACAGTTCTGGATGAGAAAGGTCCAGATCCGGGAGACTGCTCTGAAGTTATTTACGTCCCTCCATTTCTGAAACAATAGAGCTGGTAATTTGAAAGTCAGATGATCCGATTTTTTTCTGGCGGGACACACATGTAACAAGTTGCATCAACCATAAAATTAAACAGGTTTATTCTCTTTTTTTCTCTTTTAAAGTTTTCTCCTCGGTCTTCTCTTACCTTGCATATTACCAATCTCCTTTGAGGAGAGATTTATAATTATTGTAAATCTTGTTTCTAACATTACTCAGTGATAGTGGTTGATGATGTCATGTGACAAGGATGGCTTTAGCACATCTGTGTCTTCAGACGAGCTGAGCCTAAGACTGCAGGGCCTGAAAAGTCACAGCTGCCTACCTGGGTGCAGAAAAGGGGCACAGGGCTTGGGCAATAGGGAATGACTGCCTCTTTAATCAACTTTTAAGGGTTAGATGTGAAAGGAGACACTCCAAATGGATCTGGAGAGCTAGCTCGGGTCTCCCAAACCCATCCTTCTATTTAACCCTTCTCTTTGCAATTTTCTGACTCTGGTAGTTTTCAGTAACACAAACTACCATTTTTTGAGAACTAATGATATGCCTGGCCCTGTGCAAAAAGGCTTTATGTACACTAACTCATTCAATGCTCATAAAACCCCTATGTGATGATTCTATGATTCCCATTCTGCAGATAAAGAATAAAAGGCTCAGCAGGCAAAAAGGAAAAAGAAAATACCTTGCCTAAGAATGCACAGTTAGTAAATAGAGAAGCCAGGCTTCAACCCAGGGGAGGCTGGGACTGCTGCCCTTGGCAGGGAATGTAAGGAATCCAACACAAATCTGACTGTAAAGGCAGGGTCTTTCCTAAAGCTTCACAAAGGGCAGCAAAGGGGAAAATGGCATCACATAATGCCCAGAAAGACTTTCTTAAAGTTCTCATTAAGTGTTGCCAATGACATGGAGCAGCTGGAGCACTTGAGACTACTTCAGGGGCTGCCAACTGGTACAATCACTCTGGGAAATTATTTGGCATTACCAACTAAAGCCACACATGGGCTTATACCCTGCGGCCCATAATTGCCCTCTGTGGTGGATGCCCAACAGAAAGGACGTGTACCATACTGTTCACAACGGCATTATTCAAAATAGCCTCTGAATCAAAAGTCACCCAAATGTCCATTAACAGTAAAATGGGCAAATTATTATTGTGGTATGGTCATTCGGTACATAAGAAGGAAAAGGAATAAATTATTGATAGATGCAGAACCATGTCTAAATCTCACAGACATAATGTTGAGTGAAAGAACTTACATACAAAGAATACATACTATATGATCTCACATACAGAAGTTTAAAAACATGGGCAACTACTCCATGGAGATAGAACCTGAATGACGATCACCCTTGGGCTGCTGACTGGGAGGGGGCATAAGGGAGCCAGCCTCTAGAGAGATGGAAATGTCCTATATCTCAATTGGAGGGGGGGGTTACAAAGTATATTCATATGTAAAAATGCAGTTAGCATTTGGGTACTTTATATGTTATATATCAATTTTTTTAAACAAATAAAAATTCTCATTGGATATCTCTGTCCTCCAGTTGGTTCCCCAAATTTTTTCTCTATTTCTTCAAACTTCAACCCCACCCCCTGCTCTCTCCTCCTGCTTTGTAGATGTATTGTCTTCTGTCCCACTGGTAACTTCATGTCCTTTCCTATATAAATCAGTTTTGCTCTCTCTAGCACCTTCCACTTCTCCTCTCTACTCATTACCCTCATCAGCACAACGGTAATCCCAACAGTCAGTCAGAGCAAACAATTCTCTTTAAAAGAATATTAGAAGAACATAGAGATAGATCTTAATCATTTATATCTCTCTCCTCCGAAGATGGTTAAATTCCCTAATGATAGGGGGTATATTATATCCCCATATGCTCAATAAATGTGAAGTTGTATTAAATAAACGTTTTTTAATTTTTTTTTACAATTTATTTTTAGAGAGAGGGGAAGGGATGGAGAGAGGGAGAGAAACATCAACGTGTGGTTGCCTCTCGCACTCCCCCTACTGGGGACCTGGCCCGCAACCCAGGCATGTGTCCTGACTGGGAATCGAACTTGTGAGCCTTTGGTTCACAGGCCAGCATTCAATCCACTGAGCCACACCAGCCAGAGCTAAATAAGCATTCTTATTGAGTGCTTAAAGTTTTGAAACCTAGGGTGTTCACAAACTTCTCATCATCCACTCCAGAGCCAGCAATAGATTAAGGTAATAAACAAGGACACTTGGAGTTGGGGTCACAAAACTATGCGTCAGAGGCATTTGCCTGAGAATTACAAGGAAACTACAAGATGACAGACTTTAGTTATCTTTGGTCATTTTTATTACTTTTAATCTTTTCATCTCTCTCTATCTTACTGACTTTTACTGACCACAGTTAATCAGGCAAGTCCATGCTCAAAAGGGAAGAGAATAACAATGATTCCCTTAGAGTCTGTGGAGGAAGAAAAGGCAAGAAGTTGAAGCACATTATTAAATCATCTGACCTCTGAAACGTAAGAAACAGGCCAGGAAACCAGACTGGGGCCCATTTTCTTCCTTTTGAATACAGCAGAGCTGAGAAAGGTGATTAGTTCCCCCTTATTATGCAGGTGAGTCATTCATCTCTCTGCTTGCAAGGGTGCTCAGTGGCAGGCATCTCATAAGAATAGACTTATCTTTCAAACTTGGGGTGCACCAGCTACCAATCGGTGATAGAGCCTCAAAGCTCAAAACCAGGAGTTCAAGAGGAAAAATAAAGACAAAAGGATGAATTCAACCTAATACTAACCAAGGAAGAATGGCTTGCTTTCCAGTCCATTTTGAAAGGCCAGGCCCAATTTAAAACAGACAAAAAGAAAAAAAAACATCTTTTGTTCAATTCCTTCACCCAAATGTAATTAAATGAAATAAATGTCTGAGGTCATATAAAAGGCCTCAATGGTTCAGCTATCAAAAGCCTTTTGGCAGTACAAGCCATTTTTCTGAGTATTGATATATTGCAGGTGTTTATGGAGAATGGTATCACACAAAACTTGTCCATGTTTGGAAAGGAAACGTGCCATTCCTCCCTCGGCCCACAGGACAGCCACCTTAAGTGGATGACTATTATATAAATACAGAAGTTAGCTGCGAAGAAATGCATCTTCACTTCTTAGAAAAGTATCCCTGTGTTTATCTTTTCGTGGAGCTGGGCTTGCTAGACATAAAACCATTCTTCACTAGCAACAAGTCGAAGTTTATTTTGTCGTCCATAAAATAAACCCGGACCCAGCAAAGGAAATGACTCTTGAGGCGGCCTTGTCAGAGAAGTGCTGCAGAAGTTACAAATGGCTCTGTGGCCCAGGCCATCAACAGTCTTTAAGAAGGCTGGTACTGAGCTGTTCATATTAAAAATCACCTCATTAATTATGTTTGTAAACAACGCAGCTGTCTGTGCTTGCAAACTGACTTCCTCAGCATAATGACATTTGTAACAATAATAACCATCATCTCCAGCATAGCAATAAATAGTCAATTCAAGAAACTCAAGTGAAATTGCGTCTGGGAACTGCCACCTGGTCATTCAAATTGCTTCCTCGGAAGGTAGGCTCAGAAGGCACTTTATCAGGATCAACTACTCTGCTGGAATTGCTCCCATCTCACTTTTTGAAAGGAGCAGGTCAATAATTAGTGTGAGAAAAGTAACTACTCCAAGAGAAAAGCCAAGAGCCAAAAGAAGTGGAAGAGTGAGCCAGAAAAAGCACGTCATGTGAGAGAACCGCCAGAGAGGATGATGGGAAAGAAGCACAGTTCTTCCTCTGGTGAGAGATCAGTGAGGTCAGAATTGTACCTCAGCGTGCCAGTTAGCCAGCCATACCTCCCCAGCACTCATTCAGTTACAATTTTTTCCTTATTAATGTCATTGTTTTATTTTGTTAATTATATTTTATTGATTATGCTATTACAGTGTCCCAATTTTCCCCATTTGCCCTTCATCACCCAGCCCCCCTTCCCTCAGGCAATCCCCACACCATGGTTCATGTCCATGGGTCATGGGTATAAGTTCTTTAGCTACTCCATGTCTTATACTGTACTTTACATCCCCATGGCTATTCTGTAACTACCTGTTTGTACTCCTTAATCCCTTCATCTTTTTCACCCAAGCTCCCCACCCCTCTCCCATCTTGTAACCTCAGAATGATTTCTGTATCTATGATTCTGTTTCTGTTCTGC
>VMDR010017308.1:0-20241 GCA_007922815.1 Macrotus californicus | reverse complement strand
GAAGGAAGGAAGGAAGGAAGGAAGGAAGGAAGGAAGGAAGGAAGGAAGGAAGGAAGGAAAGAATTTCCAGACATGGAATTGCTGGGTCATAAGGCAGTTCTACTTTTAATTTTTTAAGGTTTCTCCATACTGTTTTCCACAGTGGCTGCACCAGTCTGCATTCCCACCAACAGTGCTCTAGTGTTCCCTTTTCTCCAGGTCTCCCCAGCACTTTTTTGTTGATTCATTGATGAGAGACAGTCCAATTGGTGCAAGAAGATATCTTATTGTGGCTTTAATTTGCATTTCTCTGTTTATCAGTGATGTTGAGCATCTTTTCACTTGTCTATTGGCCATCTCGATGTCCTCTTTGGAGAAGTGGCTATTCAGGTCCTTTGCCCATTTTTTAACTGGATTGTTTGCTTTTTTGGTGTTGAGTTTTGTAAGTTTTTTATAAATTTTGGATATTAACCCTATATGATCAGATGTATTGGTGAATATGTTCTCCCATTCAGTGGGTTGTCTTTTTATTTTGTTGATGGTTTCCTTTGCTGTGCAAAAACTTTTTAGTTTGATGTAGTCCCATTTGTTTATTTTTTTTTCTTTTGTTTCCCTTGTCTAAGAAGATATATTGGAAAAAATATTGCTAAGAGCAATATCTGAGATTTTACTGCCTATGTTTTCTTCTAGAAATTTTATGGTTTCGGGTTTAACATTTAAGTCTTTCATCCACTTTGAATTTATTCCTGTATGTAGCTATAATCAGTTTTCCAAATTACTTTTATTTTAACTTAAAACAGTCTTTTTTTAAGTTTGATTACTGAAAGCCTGTCTCCCAGAGTCATCTCACCTTCTGAATACACAATTAAATCAAGCTTCTGAAACTAAGGGTGGACCACTATACAGCCCCCACAAAGTCAAGCTGAAGGTGTTCACTAGAAACCCCAGCAGGAACAAATAGGGAGCAACTGAAAGCCTTGGGGAGCCTCCTGAATTAAGTGGGAAAATGTAGATGTTTAACATAAACTGTATATTAAAAGACATATATGCAATGCTCTAGTCTGAATGTTTGTGTCCTCTCAAAATTACATATGTTAAAATTCTAGTGCCCAAAAATGATAGTGTTAGGAATTGGGCTTTTGGGAAGATGCTTAGATCATGAGGAAGGAGCTTCATAAATGGGATTAGTGTCTTGTAACAGAGGCTCCCGAGAGCCCCCTAGTCCCTTCCACCATATGAGGACACAGCAAGAAACAGCCAGTTATGAACCAGGAAGAGAGTTCTCACCACGTGACCACACTGACACTTGATCTTGGCCTTCAGAGCCTCCAGAAATGTGAAAAATAAATGATTGTTGCTTATATACTTCCCAGTCTGTGATATTTTATTATAGCAGATCAAACAGACTAAGACATATAATATACAGTATATATAACCTTTTTTGAAGATAATAGTAATCTGGATAGAATCTAAAAATTAAGAAAACTGTAAGAAAGAAAAAATAATCATTTGTTTCAACCATAATCACTATTAAAATGTTTCTATATGTATATCCATAATCTTTTTGTTATGTAGATATATATACACACACATACATATATATGCTTTTTTAAAAACTCATTGGGATCTGTTCTACATTTTTTTCTTAATAATATATTATAAGCATTTTCCCATAGCATTAAAAAATTCTTTGAGATCATTATTTTTAATGATCGCACAGTATTCTGGATATAGATGTACTATAATTTATTTAACCAACTCCCTATTGTTTGACATTTAGGTTGTTTCTACTACTTGCTATTATAAAAAATATCATGATAAATTCCATCGTGCATAAATCTTTGGGCATAGCTCTGATTATTGCCTTAAGATAAATTCCCAGGCACAGCATTACTGGGTCAGAGAGTAGGAAGGTGTTTAAGGCCTTCGGTACATATTGCCAAATTACTTTCCAAGAAGCTTGTTAAAATTTACAAGCCCACCAGCCATACAGAAAAGCACCAAAGAATTTTTGATTTTATAAAGAAAATTGTTAGAAAAAAGTAATTGTTACTTTACTGAAAAGATTTCATAGCTAAATTCATAGAACTTGTCGAGAAAATGAGATACATGTACATCTGTTTCCACGTAAAACGACAAAGTCCAAGCAGTACCTCACAACTCGTTTATTCTCTCAAGGGCTACGGGTGGCAGAACCAATCCAAAGATAATCCCCCCATTTTCCAAGTAGAGACACTGAAACCCACAGATGTAAATGGGCTTTGCTAAAATCACAGCAAATAGTAGCACTGCCACAAAACTCCAGTTTCTTTATTGTATCATGGTACTGTCATATATTCTATTATACTTTTTAAAAAATTCAGAACCCATAACACAGCAGTACCTGTGTTACACACATTCAACAAAGGAAGGTCTTTTCCAAGGTGATGGACAGCTGGCAGGAGCAGGGGGGCCATTCCAGCCAGGGACGCCGAGGGATAGATGGGTCTTAAGGTCCTGAGTGACTCAACCACATGCTCAGTGGTCCATGGGCTTTGGAAAAGGTTGCTGCTGTTATCTGGCCTGGGTTTGCAATTGTACAGCCACACAGACCCCAAGTGCAGAGATCAGAGTTCTTACTGGCCAGAAATTGCTCTCTACTTAGAAATGAGTGTGAGTTATGGGGAAGATCTGAGGGTGTTGATGAGTACACGAGCTGGTCCCTTACAAGCTGAAGTACATTGCAACCTTAAGCATTAGTACTGAGATCATCTCTGAGAGATGATTTATGATTAAAACCAAGTTTTCTTGTGTCCCTTTGCTAGAAAATTGTAGAATGGGTCATAACAAACCACTGCCCAGGCCACTGTCATCAGAGCCAGGCTTTCTCTGAAACAGCAATGGGAAAAGTCGTTGGACACTGAAAGACGACACCCCATCCACGCTGCCAGTCTAATAACACAGCTCTACTTTCTTAATCCAGAGTTTTTCAAACGCCAGTTCGCGAAACTCTGTGGTTTCAGAGAACCTTGTCAAAATTATAGCATAGCAGCTTCTGGAAATGGCTGTTTTTTTTCATATAACAAATTTACGTGAACATATATCATAAAATACCCTATGGATTTGATAGATTTGTGCTCGTGTGTGTAAGTAATCTTATTTATATTGTAAAAACTCAATGTAATTTCAGCGATTTTTTATTTGCATCACCTATCATGGGGTAAGAGCAGTGCACGAGAGATTCCTACTGTTAGAACACCTGTCAATTTCTCGTCATACTGCAATTTTAGCCTTAACTATTTTCACTGTTAGGTGGTGCAAAAAGATTAATAAACTTTATTCCCAATGTGATATACATCTTTGGCTAATATAAACCATTTATTTTGGTTTCATATGTTTTTATTTTGAATTCATTCTTTTCTAATATCAATAGTTATGCCTACTGGTTTTTGTCGCTGTTGTTTGCCTTTGGCTTGGGGTTTATTGTCTCTTTTACACATTCCTATTGGGCAGATGTACTCATCTGCCTGATAAAGCTTTGCCTATTGATTTATATTTAATCTATTAGAGTTACGTTATTTTAAACCTGCCCCTATTATATGAGCTGAGACACTCTGTTTTAAGTTAATTTATTACACTTGCATTCACTTTTATAAGAAATGTGTTAAGTGAATTTTTCATCATATTTTATGTTGTTACTGTTTTGGTTTTTGTACCATTATTTACTATCTTTTTCTTGTAGTCTATATTTTCATTGTTAATTTTTTGTTCCATTCTGATTACTTAAAAGATTTGTTGTCAGTCTCTTTGTCAAGTTCCTTTAACTTTAAGTTACATGCTTTACCTTTATTTATTGACTTATCAACTTTGTATGGTGTCTTTGGACCTCCAACTATTAGAGATGAGGAAACCGGTACCGTCTCTTGTACTTCTAATTATATTACTATCTTTTTACATCATCAAGGTTTACATCAGTTCCATGCACTTCTGTTACCAAAACCCCTGTAGCTTAAAAAAAAACTTTATATATTGAAATGGGTGCATTGCCTGCCTCAGATCTTTCATAATGCTGCTTTCCATCCCTGGGTCCTTAATTTAATTTCATTGAGTGGGCTGCTGGATTCCATCCTGAAGTAACTGTTTCAAGAATGTTTATGAGTTTTACATTCTACAATTGCATGCATGTTTAAGAATGCCTTTCTTTTCACTCGAAGACAAATTGATATGGAATAAAACTTTCCTTTTTACCCTTAGAGAAATCTTTAAACATGTATCCATCCTACTTTAAAATTAAATGATAGGGTGGAGTAAGCCGAAATCAGCCTCACAGCTTTCCCCTTGCTTTTCCTGTTTCCTATAGAAGCAGCCCCCAACCTTTTGGGCACTAGGGACTGGCTTCATGGAAGACAATTTTTTCACGGATGGGGCTGGAGGATGGAGGATGGAGCCTAGGTGGTAATGAGAGTGATGGGGAGCAGGATGAAGCTTCGCTTGCCTGCCACTCACCTCCTGCTGTGCGGCCCAGTTCCTAATAGACGATGGACAGGTATTGGTCCATGGCTTTGGTGGTGGGAAAACCTGTTCTATAGTATTTCTCCTTCCCTTGAAGATTACCAAATTAATTAGGCTACATCTCAATACTTATTATTCTGTTTTATTTTTCTTTTCTTGAAACAGTGTGCTCTTTAGCACAATGGATTCTTGAAAGTTTTATTAAATTTGTATATTTTCTCTCATTAAAAATGATTATGTACATAATGAATGCTATTTTATTTTGCATTATCTGTTTTCCTTCTAGAGATCATCTTTATCTCTTGATTCTTCTCCATTTGGCTTATGTGATTTTCCCAAGCATCTTCTCTATATTCCTGACTCTCTCTATACTCTACTCACGGCTTCTAACATGGCCCTTTCTTCTGGTGAAATGTTTATGGTCATTTTTCATTCCTTTCCTGAACTCTGCCATCCACTTTTTTTGCTACTTTATGTTACCTTTGATTTTTTTTATTTCTTTTTATTTTAGGATGTGTTTTCAAAATTCTGAAGATTCTTTTTATTTTTATTTTATCTCTAGAATAAATAGTAGCTATACAATCTTAAGCAAACCCATGTGCAGGAAAACACTTTTCTCATCCCCGTAACAAACGATAGTAATATCTCCCCATTTCTCTACCTAAGTCACAGATTTGTTGTGAGTATCAAAAATTATTTTTTTTACAAAAACATTTCCTAGGCCATAAATTACCTACACGCCTAATCTATTATCCAACAATGGCACATCACAACACAGAGCAGTACATTTGCTCGTGACTACTACAGAAGGTGCCATTACAAATACAGCCACTCTCGGCCATTGTTTACTAAGAATTTATAGCGTGCTAAAAGCCATATTTATCACATAGGTTAGGCCATTTAGTCCTATCGATAATACAGTGAAATTAGTATTGGAATACATACAGTGTACGTTCTATAGTTGGGATTACTGAGACTTAGAGAATTTAACTAATTTGCCCAAAGTCACAGAGTTTGTAAACAACAGAGGCGGGATCCAAATGAGTGTGTCTGATATCAAGTTCATGCTCTTTACTTCACTCGAAGCATTCATAAAGAGAAGCAAACAAAAAATAATTTTTTTTAAATTCCATATCCATTAAAATTCCTTCTAGTAACCTCAGTATGATTTACAGATCGGCATTTATTCATATATATTAGGGTGTTTTTTCACAGACTATGTTTAGACCAGTTTTAGGTTCACGGAAAAATTGAGTGGCAGATGAGAGACTTCCCATACACGCCCTGCCCCCACACACGCAGTCTTCCCCACTCTCAGCATCTTGCCCCAAGCGGTGCACTTGCTGCAGTCGGTGAACCTACACTGACACGTCCTTATCAGCAGAAGGACATAGTTTACATGAGTTTTTCTAATTCTCTCCTTTTCCCTGTCCTTCCGTTTCCTGATTCATTCTATTTCTTTATCAACCCTCCTGTTGAACACCCAGATTGGGAGAAAAGAGTGGGAAACGGGTAAAGGAATTAGTCTATAAAGGATTTCTCTCCCTCTCCCTTCCTTGTCCTTCTGCTAACTACATACATTCTATTGAACTGTTATTTTTTGTAGTTTGCTATTTCTTTTAAATAGTATCTTGTATAGACATGACGTTCCCATTCTCAAAGGCTGTCACACCCATTGTGTCATACAGGTCCCTTAACACCTCACTGGCAAGTTCAAGGAAGTCTGTTTCTCATGCCTTGCACTCAACAGGGAAGAACATCAGTTTTGGACACTAAGATGTGCAGGCTGGCCATTCCTGGTCTTACAGAGAGTTGATAATTTACCCATCGGCCTTAAGTTAAAAGTTTCTAATTCATTAACAATGCAATCTTCAAAATGAGGTTTGCTCTGACATGCCTAGTAACTAAAATGCCTTATCAATCTTTTTCTGCGTAGAGCCTAGATTCCACACTGGGACTTCAGAGAGCCACACTCAGACTCCACGGGGCAGTCGTTTGAGCCCTCAGAAATGTGCTGACACTGCAACCTTGAGCGACACCTCTGCCCTTCATGAAACACATCCACAGGCTTCATTTCACTTCACCTGGCCACACCTTGGGAGAGGGCTTGAGTCTCCCGGTAATGAAGGAGAGCCCTGGGTTGCTGTTCTCCATCTCACCTAGGAGGTGGCAGCATCAATCTAACCCAGACTGGGGCCTCTGGCCATAGAAGTACATTATGCACCACTAATGATGCAATTAATTCCTATATTAGCTGACACATCATTCCCTAAAGGAAAAATTCCCAAGTTGAAATGGTAAAAAGAAAAAAAAAAGTTGCAAAGGCAAAGCTGAGGGTCTGTGAACAAGGACTACATAAGGAGTGTTAATTCATTCCCAGCTTCTGCCTATTATATTGACAAATACACTTCTTTAATCTCTCCCTACCAGACCTCGTACACACAGTGGTCAAGAGGCTATTTATTAGAGTTTCTTTTTTTTTTTCAGCCGTTGGTTGTAAGAAAGGTTATGGGTAAAAATACCTCACAGCCAGTATTAAAAGGACATACTGGCAGGAAAAAAAATTATATAGTCAGTCTTGCTAAATTAGTTTATCTAAAATTGTATGTGTGAGTGATTTTAATCAAAATCTAATTTCCCCTCTTTTTAGAGTAACTGAAATGAGATTTTTCTAATTTACTTTTTGCGGTTCAAGTTTCTCATAATTCTTCTATGGTCGTGACAGCACCGTGAACGTGTCTGGTGCTACAAAGCATTAAAAAAATTAGATTTCCAAATTGATGTGCTAAATTAAAAATGTTTAATGTTTCTCATCAAAAGGCACAGGGGTATGCAAGGGGCTTCAGCAGAGTTAAAGGCACAACATCTTTTTTCAACTGTTTCTTTAATTCACAACCCAGGGCAACTGTACTGTGAAAATTAACAAGCTGTAAGTACAGGAATTCTTGTGAGCTGTGTCCTCTAAGAAGCTTCCTTTTAATTTCCTTCCATCCCTTGACATGGTGACCTTAAGGATGTCATAATAAAAATGGATGATGTTGCCTTGGGTTAGTTTTTTGTTCATTCGCTTGCTGTTGCATATGATGTGGTTTTTGATTTTTTGGTTTTTTTTTCCGTCTGCCCCAGTTGGAGTTTGCCAGATGTTATTAAGGCTTGTGAGCCTCTGAGTAATTGTAACTCTCAGGCTTGACTAGCTAATTCCAATGATTTAGAAAATCATATTACTTCTGTAAATTGGCTCCAGTTGTTATATTAAAATCCAAGCTTCTGCCCCCAGTAGATGTCTGCTGCCTAGTGGGGCCATGGTTCAGCATATCCCAGGAGCCAGGCGTCCAGACTTTGGAAGATGCCTCAGCAGGTGAAAAGGCTTACAAAGGGTTTTGGATATGCAGCCTGCTACTCGACCTTTGCAAACGCATTCGAGTCTCCCCAAGTAGTATGTGGGAGTTCAAGGCCACATCTAGCTATGAAATTGAAGTCTATTTATTTTTGAAATAATGATGGGTAAGATCCAGTTCTCAAACACTACAGCCTTCTCTGCATTTATAAAATCTAGGCACAATTCCAGGTAGGAACAAGGCAGCTGCTTCTATAGGGCCCCGCTTTCCATAACTAGCCCTGTTATGGATTGTTCGAAACACTGGATCTTCAGAGAGAGGAATGGGTTGGCACAGTAGTGCCTGGCAGAGCCAGGCTGAAGACCTAGCTAACCTGGTGTGTGGTCAAATGCTCTCTATTCCCAGTGAAGAGAAGAGTCTCTCGGTGCCTTGTTTAGTTCATAGCAGGACCATCAGCCCCACCCTACAAGCCGGCACACGTATGAATGTCACCATGGGATGCTCAGTGACCTCAGCCCTCTCTCTTGATGAGGAACAGAAAGAAAGGAGAAGGCAGAAACCGTGGCTCCTTCAGCCTCTCGATGACCAAAGCCTTCAACATATTTTTCACTGAGAATTTAGATCATCTGTCTCTTCTCGCTCCCATTCACAGTTCATTAAACCTCATCAATTTCTCATTCCTTTTCCCCAGACCACTTCTCTCCCTTGTGGTGAAACTGAACACCAGTGGACTCTCCAGATAAGCAAAACCTTGCTGCATAAAAACTACCCAAAATGTTCACCTTCTGGGTAATAAGGAGTTAATCCATCACAAAGTAAATGTCTCTGGAAAGCATTTACCTATAAACTCAAATGGTGGAGATTTTGGTGCTGCGGGCTAGAGAAAAAACAACCAGAAGTCATCTTGGCCTTGACTAATGCCTTGGGGCACACCTCACAGGCAGCAGGTTTGGCTTTGCTTCTCTGCCAACAGGTGAAACAGCAGGTCAGACACTTGTATGCTACCTCTTTCTAACAGCATCGGGAGCAACGCAGTTATATGGAGAGATCAGCACGGACTCTTTCTTCAGGAAGGTGGTCAAGACACCCCAGTCCCCTGGGCTTTATTTCCTTCAGGCTGACGCTACCCTAGCCAGATCCTCCCCCACCCCAACCCACTCCCCAAAAACTGAGTTTGACTTTTGTGTTTAAAGAATTCCATTATTCTTTCTCCGTAGTCTCTTACTGTACGATTCTCGATATATTATTAAGCAATTTTATGCTTTGTAATAATTCTGTAAATTGTTTCTTTTGCGGAAGCTACAATTAAGCCAAGTAATATTGCCTTGAGGTCATTTCTCCTCTGGAATAATTTCAGCCCTAATGAAAAGTTCGTGCCTTTTGCTGTCACCAGTGCTGAGAAGGGGATGGCTTCTGCACTGTGCGTTGGACATTGAGGCCCGAGGACAAAGGAAAAGTCCGTTCCCCTAGACAATAGAAATATAATTATGAAGGAATTAGTCTCCTCTACTAGGTGGCAAGCAAGCTGCTCAGATTACGACTGTTCCTTATTCATCTTTGTTCATGCCCTTATAGTTTATTCATGATAGGGATTCAGTAAATAGTTAATGACTTAATGAAGAATTCAAAAGCACAGTTGTCAGTGACCATTAGTTTATCTCCTAAACTGCAACGCTTTGCCCTGTAGAGACTGGTGTTTTCTGAGTTGTACTGAGGAGCTCTGGAGTTGACAAGTCTTACTGGATGAGATAAGAAGGGGTCTCAGGTTCTAGGAGGTACTAAGATAGGAAGGAGGGTAAGAGCACAGGAGCAGAAGGGATGGCCAGTGACTCATGGAGTAAAAGAGATTCAACTCCAGAGAATCTCTTGGAGCTTTTAACATAAGCCTCAACTTCACGCTGAACCATGTCATTGATTCAGAAAGAAGCAAAACTTCTGAATCAATGATGTGAATGTGAAAACAAATCCTGCAGAGCCCAGGACTCCGGGGCTGAGTAATGATGCTTATATAGGAGAAATATGCATCCAGGAAAATCCTGTAAATACCAGCTCATCATCATTCAAAACATCATTTATATCACATACCTTTAAGATTGAGACTAGAGGAAAATGAAAGTTCAGTTTCACCTTTGCACCAACAAAATTACATAGAGTATCATAGAATTAAGAGGTTGGTGACAAAGGTACTTGTGAAACTGGTCAAGGAACAAACTGTCGTGAAGCACTCTGGAAGCTCACGCGGATGTATAAACAATAAAAGTTCATTACATATCATTCTGATTCATTCACACAAAGATCTATATTTGGCAAACATCTTGGCAACATTTTGTTAGCCTAGCATATTTACTGTGCCCATTTGAAAGTAATAAAAAATGGTATTTCTGAAAAAGTACCCCGTAATTCAAACTACTCACTACCCCTCTGTGAGAACAAACCAGGGAGATTTCACTGTAAATCTTCAGGAAATTCTCTGCCTTAGAAAGAGCTCATGACTGGTGCTCTACATAGTGTTAAGTGCGGGAGTTGGGAAGTGCTGATCAGTCCCAGAGTTTTAGACCACTAGAACTAGAGGAGCAAACTCTGATCACTCCCTCGGACCCCCAATGGTACTGATGAAGTCATCTCAAAGAAGTCAAATACTTTGACTGAAGTCAAACAAACAATAAATTGTAGAGTTGGGATTTGAACCCTCGCAGTTCCAGGGCTTTATGCTGCTATCTTTTAATCTGTAACAATAACTCTGGAATAACAGAAGGCTGCTGTGGAACAGAGATTCCCACTGATTGCAGTGCCCTGAGTGCACAATGATATTGTCTGCCCTTGTTTCATTCTTCCCTAGAACAAGTAGACAGAGTGTAGTCCTCCTTTTCTAAAGAATGCCATATGCTTCTCTTCCCTCCGTGCACCTGTTTTGTGGATGGGTCCAACCATACAGAGGAAGCTTCCTTCTTTTCTTGATAGTTACAAAGGGAGATAATGTATTCTTTTCTACCTTAGCCCCAAAGCAATTTGTTGACAAGTCCAGAATAGACCCCTGTAGTAAAGTTAAATACAAAGACTATGGGTAGCAGGTGGTTTCCTTTTAATGACAGCTTCACTGGTGAAGTGCTGAGCAGAGCACCACCATTGTCCCTGCTGTTTGCACTGGGCGGGGAGCGAGCACAAACCTGCCTCAGTGACATTTCAGGTCAGGCATTATGTCAGGACTTTCCCACCCAGCTTGTGCTGGGAGGGTGGGCTGCATCCTGCCTACTTGTAACTAGATTCAAAAAGAAGGAATGTAAAGGAAAGAGGCACTTTGGGGGCTGTGGCCCAATGATAAAGCCTGTAAGGTTGCTAAAGAGAACAAAGTATGGCCCACCTGTATGGCAGATGTATGGCATTAAAAAAGAAAATTATTCTGTAGGGGGACTGGATGAATAGAGAACCAATGGAATTGTGTTTAAAGCTATAAGGACTCTCATCTAGCCGTTCTTTCATTCAGTAGATTTGTATCATTAAGTTCCTTCAAGTGGCAAAGAATCTGCTAGGAAGTAGGTGAGAAAATAAAAGCTAATACGCCCTAGGTTCTATTTTCAGTAAATTTAAAATCTGACAGAGTAGGAAAGATATATACAAGTAACTTCTAAGCACAGTAAAATTATGGCCTAAAAACAAAGTCCTTTTTGAATTTGAAGGCAGCAGAGGGTATTTTTCTGACTTAGGGTAATAGGAAAGGAAAAAAAAAAGTGAGTTTGCTTAAGGAATAGAATTCCTATAGATCAGGAGAAATAAAAGAACTTTCTAAACTTAGCGACCAGAATAAAACAAAGATTAGCACATGTCATGGATACCAGGAGAGAGAGAGAACCTTACTCTAACTGGAACAAGCCTGCTTGTTGGAGAGTCATAGAGTTCAGTCTGAAAATAGAGGCTTGGCCAAGATGTGAAGTGCCTCATGGATTTAAATGAAAAGCATTTTCTTCCATTGGGAGATACTGACGGTTTTGATTGGAAAAGTGATGGCATTGTCTAAACTTTCACCAGAGTAGAAAGGAAGGAACAAGACAGAAGGGAAGAAAAAGATAAAGGAGAAGGAGCTAAGGGAAAAGGAGATTGAGTACAATGGGGTTCATGATGAAAAAGGGGTAAAGGATAGGAGAGAGGTATAAAAGGTGATAATGAAGTAGAGCTAACTCGAGACAACAGGAAGATAGATGCATAAAAGCATAGATGAAAACCATCTCAGAAAATGGCAGGCTCAAGAATCAAGAGATGCTGGAAAACATTTAAGTCCAAAGGAAATAGCCAAAGACAGAAATGGCTATGACACCAAAGTCCTAGAGTGGCAATGAGGTAGGATAAAATAGTTGGGGCTCAAACTGGCAGATAGAAGGAAGGGCCAAGAGAAATACTCTGAGTCAACAAAAAGAGGGAAGAAGGGTCACCATCATGGTATACAGACTCCAGTGTCTGAAGACATCAAAATCGTTGGTTGGAAAGATTGGGAAAAAAAAAAAAACAAAGAGAAAAAAAAAGAAAAGGAGAGTAAATTTAGTGAGCTCAATTCACCAATTCCCTTAGTATCCAGGATAGAATATATGAAAACTTAAAGAGCAATGGTAATGGAAAATAAACAACCAAGTACAAAAAGGAGCTCTTCATACAATTTGTCAGTTCTTCGGACATAGGAAAAAATGGGAGCAGGGAGATTGCAGTCTGCAATGACTGAAATAATACTGATGACATCAATTTAAAACAATAAGCAGGTCAACAATAAAAGCTAGTGTGTAAGAGGAAAATAACAAATTTGGTCATACTGAGTTTGAAAGGCTAGCACAATGTTCAGATGGTGACATCTGCCAAATGAAATGCATGAATTTAGCTTCGGAGAGGAAGTGTGTACAGAAGTCTTGGACTTCAAAGGCACACATATGTTGGTTATGGTTCAATTCAGAAGTTATGGAGAGAGACAAAAATAAGAGTAATCACAAATTCAAAGACCTGTTCTAGGTCAGTACATGGGAACCACAGTGCAGTGACCAAAAGATCTAATGAATGAGGCTGTCCTGAAGAGTATGCCATGTATTGACATGCAACAGATCCAAGAAGAGATATTTCAAAATCTTAAAAGGACAGAATGATTCCTAAAATAAGCTATATTTCCCAACTTCTGGAAGAGTGTGGGTACATGATGTGATAGACAAATCCTAGGTTGTTGAAAATAAGGAGTGATTTTTATTAGACTGAAGAGCCATGTCTAAGGAAGGTACCGACGAGAGGAAGAGCAATGAAAACGCAGATTGGTGTTGAATGTCCCCGTCCACAGTGTTTGATCCTTTTCTGTGGCCCCTGGGCAGACTGACACATGTTGTGCAATGGACCCTGTGGCCCCTGGGCAGACTGACACATGTTGTGCAATGGACCAGTGGGGATATTTCAGGCACAAACTGCCTAGACTTAGGTTTATGATTGAGAGTTTAAAGTTTTCGGGCTATTAAACCAGGAAAGACTCCTGCTTATGTTCCTAGGGACACCTGGATGCCTTCTGATTACAATTTTCTTCCCCGTGCAGTTTTTTGATAAGCAGAAGATACTCTTTCAAATGGAAATGAATATTCATTCCCTTTGGTCATTGTATTTCTTGTTAAAAATTAATAAATTGCTATTATGTGCAACATATCAGTGTCTGATGAACTTTGAATCCTGCATCTTCCAGCATGGCTGAGTTCAGTCATTTCTGGACACCAAAAAACATCAAGTACCTAGATTTGCAGGTCTGAGAGCCAGAGGCTGGACCATGGGGATCCAGCAAGTTCACAGCAGTCTGAAAGAGCTCTCAGGAGCCAGGCAGGTGACATCCTTTAATTAGGTGGCCCGCATGTCCTATGCTGAACCACACTGTACATTTTTCGAAAATTAAATTAAAATTTAATAAATTGTAGCTAACTTTCCAAGATGAGAAATAAATGAACTTTCAAACTGGCAGTGAAAGTATTAAAAACCTTTCTTGCCAGTGTTGACTGAGAGACAGCCATTGACAGCTCAATATAAAGAGCATGTGTCCTGGAGGTAGACTGCGTGGCTTCCCACTCAGCCCTGCCGCTTACTGGGGGTGTGACCTTGAGACAGTAACTCCACGTGTCTTTCAGTTACAGTGACACTGATGAGGTATTTAAATAGTGTTAAACAACTCAAGTTATTATTAAAGTATTGTTATTAAATCTCTATTACTATTATTTATTGTGAGGTAAATAATAAGATTCATTTCATAGAGTTCAATGAGTTAGTATTTGTAAAGATTTCAGAGAGCAGCTGCTCAAACTTTTAAAAACTGACCATACTAAGTGGTAACAAGGAGGCAGAGCAACTGGAGCCCTGATATATTACAGGTGGGAATGCAAAATAGTAGAGCAGCTTCGGAAAACACTTTGGCGGCTTCTTATAAAATTAAAATTAACCAGATGACTCAGCAATCTCATTCCTAGTTATTTACGCAAGAGAAATAAACTCAGGTTCATATAAAAATCTGTATGCAAATATTTGTAGCTACTTTATTCAAAATTGCTAAAAACTGGAAATAACTCAAATGTTCAGCTGGTGAGTGGGTAAACACACTGCAGTATATCCATGTAATTGAATACTCGTCAGCAATTAAAAAAAAAGAAAGAACACCCTACTGGCCCACACAACAACATAAATCACAAGTGCATTATGCTAAGTAAATGAAGCCAGATTCCAAGTATATATACGGCCTGATCGCAGTCATGGGACGCCATGGAGAAGACAAAGCGGCAGGGACAGAAAACAGCCCAGTGGCTTCCAGAGACTAGAGGCTGGGTGTGCATTTACTACAGAGGATTACAAGGAAATTTATAAGGAGAGGGGTGACGGAACTGTTCTTGATGGTGTTGTTTACAACTACTGTACGTGTTAAAGAAAACTCATAGACCTGTACACCAAAAATACTACATTTCACTGCAATAAAAATATACATAAAGGACAGGGAGGCAGATACTCTGGGAGACAGAGAAAAAAAAAGCTGTGTCTAGTGTATAGTAATACAGTGAATGTGATAGAAATGCTTGTTAAATAAAGAATTAAACTTCCTTTCTTTGACATGTTTTGTATAAAATACAGCTCTCTGAAAAAATGTTGGCAGTATTCTTATCTTTTTAGTCCTTACAAGGATAGTAACCGGGGTAGATCATTACATAAGTAATTCATGTTCCTATGGGGGCAGATGGGGAGATTTTAAAATGCACATAAGTAAAAGAAAAAAACAATCACCCCAAATCCAGCATTTAAACACAGCCCCAGTTGAAAACTCACAGCCTGCTAGACTTTTTGTTAGAGATGAAAAAAATCATTTTAACAGAAAATAAATCAGGAAATAGTTTAAATTAGAAAATAACTTCATACTATACATTCTCTTTTGAAATTACTTCTTATCAATATATGCTGCAAAAGTATAAATCTGGACCATCACCTTTAATGACTTGACTTATACCACTCAGGTCTATGTTGTTGAACATTTAATTTGCATCTAACTTTTGGTAGCGTCAGCCAAACTGTGCAGAACATCCTTGGTATTTTCAATGCATCTTTATGCACACAACATTATTTCTTCATTGTAAATTCCTAGAATTACTATATTTTAAAATGTACGTTATATGATTTTTCATTCACATTGCCAAATTGCTCTCTAGAAGACTATATAAATTACCTACAGCAACTGTGAGTAATAATTTGGGCTGTGTTTCAGTGGTCCTTTTTCTTCAAGATCTGACAGATCTCTTTTCTCTAACTGCTTCATTGCTTATCAATATTCATTTTTTTAATTAAAAGATTATTAAGCCCTGGGGAAAGTTGTGGTGGGAAAATGGAGACAACTGTACTTGAACAACAATAAAAAAATAAAAAATTAAATTAAATTTAAAAACAGATAGTTAAGCTAACCTTAAACACTATGAAAATATGTTAAATTTGTATTGGGTGTCAAGTGATATAACACATAACTAAGAAGGTAAATCATCTGAGTATCAAAAGTTACTTTAGAATTATTTAAGGTTATCACCCACACTACTGCTGGCTACCTTTACTGGACAGTTTAGGAAAGAGCGGCTTCATTTTGTAGATAAGGACACCCCTAGAAAAATGGTAGTGTTCTATTATGAGTGTCTATGGGACAAGCAATCATGGCACTTTCCACTCTAGTTTTACTGGTTAACACATTTATAAATGGTCTTGAGTTACTCATCACAGTGGTCTTGACTTTGGGGTAGGACCTTAAATCACTGACAAACTACTTTCCTCTAAGGTATAAAACTGTACATTGTCTGCATTTCTTTGGTGCATTTAAATCAAATATTTTTGGAAACCAGTGAAGAAACACCACACATTACAATTTTTCTGAAGCTATAAACAAACTAAAATCTGAATTTCAGTCTGCGCAAAAGATTCTTCTTTACTTTGTAAAACACTTATTTCATTCCCACACTCTAATCCCTTATTAAATCCAGACATGGTTTTGCAAGTCACCTCTGGACTTGTTTCAAGTAACTATTGGTCAAGAGAAGAGAAAGTCAGATGAATTTTCAACAGCCATAAAAATCAGAAATATACTTAGCTCAGACAGGAAAATTGGGTCATTTCAGGAAAATGACCTGTGCAACTGCTAGCCTACAATTTTCTAAGCATATATTATTTAGAAGATCTTGAATTGTCTTCCTTAAAACCTGAACATTCTAAATAACTATATTTTAATTCATCTGACATTAATATAACTAAGAAGATTTATTTGTTAATTACCACACTGAGCTGGAAATAATAACCTGATAAGAATATTTGTGCAATACATTCATTAATTACATAACACAATCTGGTTTCTCAATTCATGTGCATTAACATCCAAACATGTACCAGACATGGCTGTTAGATGGTGGACACATGTACATGCTCCTGCAATAAATTGTCATTGTCATGGAAGAGCAGGGCACAGGCCCTTTGTGACAGAGAGAACCTCATGCTTGGCTGTGACAGAACAAAGAGAGACTGAACAGAATGAGTACCTGTCTCTCCTGGCTGGTCCCTTGGCCCTATAATACCTTGATCATTGAAACATTTTAACTCCATATACTCTGAGAAATTGCTTTGAGCTTATATACATCAGCTGTTTGGAAAGTGATGGTGCCCATATGAGTGAATTATAATAGTAGACATCACTCAGATAATTAGAAAAAGTGATGTATCCTAACTGTTCAACTTTCTCCTGAGATGAGTGAGGGATGGATGACATTTGAGGAGCCAATCACCTGCAAAAGAACCTAAAACTTCCAACACTGGAATCTCCTTTTTTTAGGCGTTGGAAACTTCCCAGGCTTCTTGTGTCTCCCACAAGAGAAGCAATATCTTAAACTGCCCTCAGCTCTACCTTTGTTGGAATCAAGTGAGAAATCTGAAAGCAATGCACTTGGGATTGAAATAAGAATAAATGACTGGGGCAGTGGAGAAAATGAGAGAGGGGTGCCTGGCCATAAATTTCCTAGGACCAAATACGCAGGAAAAAAATGTCATTGCTTCATAATTGCCTTTTTCAATAGTTCAATGTTTCATCTCAGCCTTCTGTTTTCTTCCCATTATAGTGTGTCTTTCTTAGATATTTATTCACAGCATGTTTGTCTCCAGACTCATGAAGTCTTAGAGCTGAAAGGTGTCTTAGCGTTCACATAAACAAAATCCTTCACTTGATAGGGTATTCCAAGGGCCTGTGGGACTGGTAGGACTAGTTATGGAGAGAAATGGGCGGCCCTCTGCCACCTGAACCCCCACCTAGGCCCTTCCAACAGCGCACATGACCTCTTTTTCACTGTTCCAGCTTTCAAGTCTGATGTTTCTTGTAAAGCCTTAAGGGAAGGATACTTTCACTCCTTCAAAGACACTGCCGAGAGTCCCCTAGAACTTCTCATCTGTTTTGAAAGTGAAAAAAGAAAAATTGACAAACTTCGTGAACGTTGAAAAATGGCAAGGTCAGGCTCATAAACAAAGAAAGTGACTTTGGAAAAAAATGCTTCCTGTGTCTCATCATATACCTTAGATCTCCTGTTAACATTCCCTAAAAGAGATCACCTTCAAATTCCTACATTGAATCTTCAATTTCAGGCAAAAACAAGCTGCTAATGATCATCAGTATAATAACAAGGAAATACTTTTAGGTTAAAATGGAACTTTTGGGGGTCAAAATCTCACACTAAAAGTGTTTACTCCCTGGGTCAGCACTCCTGGGGACTAGCCATTTACATAGCCTAAAAATGTTTAAACTTTAAAAAAGAAACAGCTAAAGATACATTCATTCTACTTTTAATTGTATTGTGAAACTTAATACGTGTCTTATGTATTGAATAATCCAGACAGTGTAAATCATGGCACTTGCCCCCACAAATTTATAAGCCAGTATACATGAGTATAAAAATGTAGAGCAAATAGGTCTAACCGGAGTGTCCAACCTTTCGGCATCTCTGGACCACACTGGAAGAAGAGTTGTCTTAGGCCACACATTAAATACACAAACACTAACAAAAACTGATGAACAAAAAAAAAGGTTTTAAGTAAATTTACGATTTTGTGTAGGGTCATATTCATAGCCATCTTGGACCACATGCAGCCCCTGGGCCACACGTTGGACAACCCCAGTAGGATTTCCAAGAGGAAAGAGGGATTTCTCTACTGAGATGATAAGAAAGTACTTCCTGGCAGAGGTAGTATTTATGCTGGGCCTTAAAGAACAAGATTTGGCCAAGAGACTGATGGATGCATCATTTCAGATAAAAGAATGGGCCTGGTAACAGGAAATTGTAGAGTTTACTTAACAACAGATGAGTTTTCTTGATGATTTCTTTGTATGACTCTCAAATGTGCCCAGTGGGGGGAAAAGACAGCAGGTGATATGAAGACACTGGGGAGGGCATTAAGAATCAGACTTTGGAGGTTTTGGGTTTTGTTTTGTTTTGTTTCTTAATTAGGTGGGTATTTCGACTTCGGGAAGGTTAGGATAAATTTATAGAACATTTGTTCTATTTACAAAGCTTTGCTCCAGTGGAGTTTGCATCCTGTTTGTAGTTTCATTGCTTTATCGATTAGCTAACAATTACCTCATTATGTTTGGGTAGACAGGAATCAAGGAGTCTGCATTCTGTTTCAGTGTGGTTGAAAGCTGATCCAAAAACTTGTTTACTCTTATAAATATCCAGGACCTTAGTTAAAAGGTAGGTTTGGTCATCCTTACCTGGCCAAGAAGCTTTGAGAGTTAATAGACTGGGTTTCATCATTTAATTGAGCTTCCTTTTTATATAACCTTCCAAATATTTTTGTGGTTGTCACAGTCACCACTTTAAACAATTACAATAAGATGTTCCAAATCCAGGATATCTGGAACCTCAGCCTAGAGTCTCAGAAGGAGCCACCTCCTCAACTCAGAGCCTGAAGACTACTATGACCCTAATGGAGGGCCAGGTTCTGAACATTTTCCTGGATCCCATCCTATCTGGGATTTTGCTGTTCTCCAGGGTGGTAGAGGCCTGGCCAATATATCTGTGACTTGTCACCATTTCTTTTGCCACTATGATGAAATTCCTCAAATGACTCAGTTATTGGCATATGTTATCTCCACCCTAAACCACCGGAAATTCACCCCTGTACCATTCTTCCAGATTCAACTGCCCATCGGTCTGAACTCACTTGAACATGGGCAAAAACTTCTTTGTCCTTCTTTAGAACTGGTCCTAGACTGTAAGCCCCTTTGCTGAGCATTTCATGGCAATTCTATTCACCCCTCTTCCTCCAACATCAGTTGTCTTTAGCTCCCCAGCATATTATGCTGTCATGGAGCTGAAACTTCTGGAAAAACAAAAGTAAAAAGCCACCCTAGGAGAGCTAAGCAAATCATAGTCTACCCATTGCTAAAGATGCCTTTGGCCCCTCAAGTTCAGATAGAATAAAACTATTTAAGCTGTATTTTCAAAGAAAGAGCAGCAGTTTCTACCATGTTCTAATTGTTCTTAGTAAAAGTCCACTCCTCCACGTTGATATCTAGTCTCATCTGCTAGGTCTCTATGATTTAATTTAAATGTTGGATATTACATAATAATGGATAGAACACTTAATTCCATCCTGTACCAATTGCATTATATGTTAAATCTCTCTAGTATCAATTAATACAATACCAAATACTGAGCAAGTTGCAAAGTAAATCTGTGATGACTTCTGTAAACTAAAGACTCTATATTGTTTCCTCTCCAAATCAATGCTAGAATAATCTAGACAGTTATTTTCAACTCCAGGGGGCAAA
The DNA here is from genome assembly GCA_007922815.1 of Macrotus californicus. Classification (NCBI taxonomy): domain Eukaryota; kingdom Metazoa; phylum Chordata; class Mammalia; order Chiroptera; family Phyllostomidae; genus Macrotus; species Macrotus californicus. Next base: position 108 of record VMDR010017308.1, on the reverse strand, counting down.
GTAATAGCAGTTATCTTTATGGGTGTGTAATGTATACTATTGACAAAATTATCCTGTAATTGCTATGTGAAGTCAAGGTAATTACATAGCAATTGTCCTGTAATTATT
>VMDR010017307.1:0-20241 GCA_007922815.1 Macrotus californicus | reverse complement strand
AATGTTTGTGAGCTTATTCACTGTGTTATACTCCCTTTACTACTGATTGTATGATACTATTTAATAAAGCTTAAAATATGGAAGACAATCTTTGATAAAGTTTATGCATAGACACATATGTGGTAAAGATGTGAAAACATGCATGGATGTAAAAAGCATCAAATCCATGATTGTGGCTACTTCTAAGAAAGGAAGACAGAGGAAATGAATGGAGAGAGGAAACTAAGTGTATCCAAAAAGTCTTATTTCTTTTTTAAAAAATGGCAGTGTTTCATCATGGATGGATCTTGAGAATATCATGCTGAGTGAAATAAGTCAGACAGAAGAAGTCAAAAACCATATGATTACACTCATATGTGAGATATAAACCTGAAAGCAAATGAACAAACAAGACAAACAAAAACTCATAGACACAGATCAGAGTATGGTGGTTACCAGAGGAAAAGGGGGTGAAGGAGAGGTAGTAAAGGGTAAAGAGGGTCAAATATATGGTGACAGAAGGAAATATGACTTTGGGTGGTAAATGTGCAATGCAATATATGCATAATGTATTATAGAATTGTACACATGAAACCTACATGATCATATTAATCAATGTCACCCCAGTAAATTTGATAAAAAATTTAAAAATATGTCTCAGTAAATATGGGAAACATAAGATTTGACAATACTGGGTGATGGGTACATGGGAGTTTATTATTGTATTATTCTCTACATTTTTCTGTATATGTAAAACATCTCATAATTTTAAAAACAGAAATTTTAAACATTTATGTATTGAACTTATTGGGTAAAAACAAAAGTTTTGAAGAAGAAATGAAAAAGGTATAATATAAAGACAGAATATTTGTCTTGGATCTCAAATGTAATAAACAAATCTGATTATAATTTTAAATATTTATATAAATAATGCAAAATAAAGATTCTGTGAAATTCAGAAACACTTTTTCATTTCAGTTAAAATGTACTTGGGTATTTAATAAAAATTTAGTGATTCAGGCCCTGACTGGTGAGGCTCAGTGGACTGAGTGCCGGCCTGCAAATCAAAGGGTTGCCAGTTCAATTCCCAGTCAGGGCACATGCCTGGGTTGTGGGCCAGGTTCCGTGTAGGGGGTGCACAAGAGGCAAAGACACATTGATGTTTCTCTCCCTCTTTCTCTCTCCCTTCCGCTCTCTAAAAATAAATAAATAAAATCATTTTAAAAAGCTCAGTGATACAGCCTAAAAAATAGATTCTACAAATAAAAGTAGTGAAGTCTTCACAATAAAATATTATTAGTATATAATTATATAAGCACCACATATACAATCTCTTGAAAGACCACATCCAAATTCAAACCAGAAGTCAACATAACCATTTTGGAATTCCTTAAATGTGATACTTTTGTTTTATAAAGAGTTAAATTAATTGTTTAAAGAAACTTGTACTTAATCAGGGAAAAGGAAGAATTCTGAAAACAGCTTTCAGAAGTATCTTGAACCTGAAACCTGTATAATTTTGTTAACCAGTGTCACCCCAATAAATTCAATTAAAGAAATAGAAGTACATAGAAAAAAATACAAAGAAAAGAGAATGTTCGAAAAACACAAGTATCTTGATAAACAATCAGGTTTGAAAAACATGCATAATTCTATTTAATAATAGGGCATTTTATTAGTGTAACAACTAATACAACATTTTAAATTTAAAGATCAAACCATTGGTTTGGAGCGAGCAGAGAGACTATTCTATCTCCATGTTTACAGACATTGAAGTAGTTACACAAGACCTCTCAAGATTGAAGATACAGTAGCTTTTTCTTAATTTGATGGGAAGGGAGTTTCTGTGTCTGTTGACAACAGAAAGAAACACCTGTACTCCGAATTTCTCCTTTTAATTAAAACAGAAAAGCCTCCAAATAGATTTTATGTCAGTATATCTTTCCCTAGAAATAGTCAAGAAAGATCCGGATTTTAGAAATATTCACATAGCTGTCCTCCCTTTTAATTTTTTTCTGCCTTCCTCTTACTTACATATTTCAAAGCACATTTTTCCTGTCCAGAAGAATTATCCCCATTCTTTAACCAGGGAGTGAAAGGAATTTTCCACTGCAAATGTTTCTGTCTAGCTACTGTGCCCATAAATTATGTTTCTTAAGCATTGATTCTCATTGATTTCCAAAGCAGTATTCACTCCACACTCTGGGGGTCAGACAACTTTTGGCACATCCTCAAGTCTTGAAAGTAACATGGAGTTAATTACCATGTTTATGAGACATTTGTTGCCTCCTCTCTCTTTCTCGACTTGTGTGAGCTCACCCCTTTGGTGTGGAAGATCTGAGGAAAAAAGGTGAGAAGGAAAAAGCAAGAAATGATAATACCTTTAATTTCTGTATTCTAACAAGGAGCTCCAAATACTTTGATTTTATAATGCTGCATTTGTCTTTGCAGCATCCCTGCCAACTGTGTATGTGAGAACTAAGGGGAAGGACTGCCACAATCATTTAACCTTTCAATTTCATTATGTGTTAACTGGGAATAATAATAAAGGCTTGTCATGCTTCGGGTCTTTAAAGATAAAGTTAATAATAGATATAACACAAGAATCTATTCTCCTTTTTTAAAAATCAGAACATTAAAAAGAGAAAGCGAAAATCTCTGTATTAGGGTTCTCCAGAGAAAACAAACCTACAGGATATTTATAGCCATGTCTATATTTAGAGAGGGGCTGATTGATTATAAGGAATTGGCTCAACACAATTATGGACGTTGAGGTCCCAAGATCTGCAGTCAGCAAGAGTCAGCAAGCTGCAGAGAGACTCCAGAGAGCCAGTGGACTAGATCCAGTCCAAGATCCACCAGGCTGGAGACCCACAAAGAGCTCATGTTTCCGTTAGAGCAGTTCAAGGAGTCAGGCAGGAGAGAGGGTCAGCCTTTCTGTTCTATTCAGACCTGCAACTGATTGGATGCAGCCCACCCACATTGGGGAAGGCAATCTGCTTGACTCAATCTACTGTTTCGGATGTTAATCTCATCCAAAAACATCCTCATAGTTGTGCATAGAATAATGTTTGACCAAATATCTGGGAACCCAGTGGCCTTGTCAAGGTGACATATAAAATTAATCATCGCAGACTCTTTGGCCATGTCTCCAACCTGCTCCTCTTCCTTCTTCCCGTTTATAACCATTTTTGAGTTTGATGTACATTCTTCCAGATAAATCTTTGAAATACTTTTACCCAAATAGGTATAGAAAAATATGTAGTATTATATTATATTATTTGACATAAATGGTATCATACCATACATATTCTGCTGTGGCTTGTGGTTTTGTTTTTTTAAAAGATTTTATCTATGTATTTTTAGAGAGAGGGAGAAGGGAAGGAGAAAGGCAGGGAGGGAAACATCAATCAGCTGCCTCTTGTGTGCCCCTAAGTGGGGACCTGGCTCACAACCCAGGCATGTGTTCTGACTGGGTATCAAACCAGCAGCCTTTTGGCTTGTGGGACAAGGCCCAACCCCCTGAGCCACACCAGTCAAATCTGGCTTGTGGTTTTCATTCAACATTATGTTTTTGAGAATTATCCCTGTTGACACATACACTAATTCATGACTTTTAACTACGGTATAGTATTCCATTGAATGAAAAAGTTACATTTTATTTAGTCATTCTCCCACTGACGAACATTGAGGTTCTTTCTTTTTCTTTTTCTCTTTTTAGGTTGTTTCTTATTTGTCACTATTAACAACAGATCTACAGTAAACATCTTCGTGCACATATGGGCGTTTTTCTATACTTAGTGGGAGGGAACTAGCTTAGTGGAAACTGGTTGTAAGGCTCTAAGCTAGTCCTTTTGGTTTGTGTGTAATTGTGAACTATTGCTTTTTGATAGCAATACTTGAGAAAAAGATTCTATGGCAAGAAGCCACCTCTCCATCCAAACAAGGCTTTGCAGAATGGTATGCTTTTGGGAGAGAATCAACACCGCTCAGGGTCCAAAACTCACTTCTGCAAATCCAGGGCCTAATTTTTGTCAATGTACCCATCGAGGCATCCTGTTTATAGTATCTGGTACTGCTGAAGTCACCTGAGGTATAAGAAGATAAATTCTTAGCCCTGGCTGGTGTGGCTCAGTGGATTGAGCGCCGGCCTGAGAACCAAAGGGTCGCCGGTTTGATTCCCAGTCAGGGCACGTGCCTGGGATGAGGGCCAGGTTCCCAGTAGGGGGCGTGTGAGAGGCAACCACACATTGATGTTTCTCTCCTTCTCTTTCTCTCTGCCTTCAGCTGTGTCTAAAAATAAATAAATAAATATTTTTTTAAAAAAAAGAAGATAAATTCTTATTAGCTTATATTTTCCAGAGTACTTCATATGCTTTTTATAAAAATTTCTTCTTAAAGTCTTTGGGCTCAGTCCCTGGCCAGGTAGCTCAGTTGGTTAGAACATCATCCCAAAATGCCAAGGTTCTGGGTTTGATTCCCCATCAGGGCACAAACAACTGATGAATGTATGAATAAGTGGAACAAACGTCTCTCTCTCCCTCTCACTCTCAAACTAATAAATACAAATTTTAAAAAGTCTTTGGGCCCTGGCTGGTGTGGCTCAGTGGATTGAGCACCAGCCTGCGAACCGAGGGATCGCCGGTTTGATTGCCGGTCTGGGCACATACCTGGGTTGTGGGCTGGGTTCCCAGTAGGGGGTGCATGAGAGACAACCACACATTGATGTTTCTCTCCTTCTCTTTCTCCTTCCCTTCCCCTTTCTCTAAAAATAAATAAATGAAATATTTTTTAAAAAAAGTTTTTGGGATCACATCAGATTATTTAGCCTTTTGGTGACTGTGACTTTTGACTTTGGTTGTCATACACAAGTATGAGCTTTGGTTTTTCAGAGTTCACAAACTGAAGTTACTAATTTATTTTGTTGGTTTTTAGGCCTATATATAAGTGAACAAAATCCCTCATTCTGCAACTAGGTACTGTTATCCCTATTTTACAGGTATGGAAACAGACTCAGGGAGGTTAAGGGACTTTGCCCCAGGTCACAAAGCTCTGTAATGATTGAGTCAGATCCATTCCCAGGTCTGTTTGGTTTGTAGACCAATGTTTTCGCACAGTATACTGCAGTGTTTCATGACATATTTTCTTTCTCTATCACTAAATAACTTTGTGACAATATATATGGAAGTGCTTTGAGACATAAAAGGACCAAGTAAATAAAAAGTAATACTACCATTGGTTGAACACCCATTCTATGTCAAACACTGGGCTAACATGGTACCTTCTGTAAACCTCATGACATAAGGGAACATGACATGAATTGAGGAACTACGAAAAGTTTGGTATTGCTGAAGGATAAAGAGCAAGGACAGAGGGCAGTAGAGGGAAATTAGGCAGGGACCAAATTATGGTGGGCCCTTGAGAGAGATGCAAAAGACTTTGAACTTGATCTTGAGAGCAGTAGGAATCCATGGAAGCTAATAATGAGTGAGCTAACATCAACAGACGATTTGGGTGTAAGTATGGAGGATGGATAAGGGGGCAGGACGAGTATTAGGAAAACCTGTTTACAGGCTGCAACACTAGGTCAGAGGAGAAATATGAGGACCTGGACTAAAGCTATGGCAGTGTAGATGGGAGGATGGGACAAAGTGAAGAGATGTAGCACTTGGAGGTTATTTGGATGAGGGAGGTTGAAAATGTGAGTCCTTATTTCTGCCATTCACCTGGATAGGAAATATAGGAGAAGTATTTTGAGGAGAGAAGATGTTTCTGACTTTAGTTCTGAGCGCTTGCAGAATAAAACATAAATTCCTTAGCATAGTATTCATGGTCCTCTATGATCTGGCCTCAAGCTTTATTTCCAACTGCATCTCGCCAGTATAGCTTTCCCCAATCAGACTACCAAGAGCTGTCCTTCTAGATTCTGCATGTGTTTTTTTTAAATCCCTCTTCCTACCAGTGTGTCAGGAGCATGCTAGAGTACAGCAGGGGAAGCAGACATAAACACAAGTACAGTCATGTATCGCGTAACAATATTTTGGTTGATTGTATATATGACAGTGGTCCCAGAAGGTTATAATGGAACTGAAAACTTCCTATCACCTAATGATGCCGTAGCTGTTATAACATTGTAGCGCAACACATTACTCACATGTCTGTGGTGATGCTGGTGTAAACCAACTGACTGCATTGCTAGACCTATCAAAGTATGACCCATACATTATGTACAGTACCTAATACTTGATAAGGATAATAAATGACTGTTATTGGTTTATGCATTTACCATACTATACTTTTTTATTATATTTTGTTGATTATGCTATTACAGTTGTCCTGATTTTCCACCCTTTGTCCCCCTCCACCCAGCACCACCCACTCCCTTAGGCAATCCTCACAGCATTGTTCATGTGCATGGGTCATGCTTGTAAGTTCTTTGGTTACTTAATTTCCTATACTGTCCTGTACATCCCCATGGCTATTACTATACTATACTTTTGATAGTTATTTTAGGGTGTACTCTCTCCACTTGTATAAAAAAGTTTGCTGTAAAACAGTGTGCTGTGTTACACTGGCAGCAGCCTCATTCATCTCGTATTTACTGTGTCTCTAGATTGGATGATTTTCTCTTGGGTTTGATTTAATCTCATGTTGTTTTTTCATCATGGCCTCTAAGCATACAAAATCCACCGCTAATGTTACCAATAAAAGGCCACATGGAGTGATCAATCAATCTGGAAACAAAATTAAAAGTGATTAAGGACTATGATGGTGGAAAGTCAGTAATTGTTATTGCTCACCAGTCAGGACTGTCCCTTTACACTATAGCTACCATCTTGAAGAACAAGAAGAAAGTGATGAAAGCACTTGAAGGATCTGCTCTATTGAAACAAGACTAACAAAAATTGGGGGAGGGCCTGTATCAGACATGGAGAAACTTCTAATGTCCTGGATTGCAGACCAGACACAAAAGTATATCCCTCTCAGCACCAGGAAGATCACAGCCAAAGCAAACAGTTTGTTGGTGATACTGAAAGAAAAGGCTGGACCTGACTATGATTTGACTTTACTGCTAACTCTGGGTGATGTAAAAGACTCACGGACTGTCATTCACTCCATAATATGAAAGTGAGTGGCGAGTCTGTGGTGCTGATGTAAAGACACGTGATGAATTTTCAGCAGAAACTCTAAATAAGCTGATTGTGGAGGCAAATTACTTGCCAGAACAAATATTCAATATGGATAAAACCTCCCTTTTTTGGAAAAGGGCGCTTGAAAGGACTTTCATTCATAACAAGGTCAAGTAAATGTCAGGTTTTAAGGCTTTCTAAGGACAAGATGACAGCCTTGCTTGAAGGCAATGTTGCGGGCTACAAATGGAAACCATTTGTAATTCCCAGAAATGGAATTAGTAGGTCAAAGGGTATATGCATTTTAAATTTAGATAGATAGTACACATTGCATTCCAAAGTGTCTATATATCCCTCTCAACACCATGAGATTATGGTCAAAGAGAAAAGTTTGTTTGCGATGTTGCAAGAAAAGGTTGGACCAGGCTACCATCTTGAATTTACTGCTAGCTCTGGGTGGTTTAAATTATTCAAGAATCATTATTCTTTACATAATGTGAAAGTAAGTGGTGAGTCTGTGAGTGCTGATATGAAGGCAGCTGAAGAACTTTTGGAAACTCTAGATAAGCTGATTGTGAAGGAAAATTACTTACTAGAGCAAATATTCTATATGGATGAAAACTCCCTATTCTGGAAACAGGTGCCTGAAAGGAGTTTGATCCATAAGGAGACCAAGTTAATGCCAAGTTTCAAGGCTTTTAAGGACAGAATAACAGTCCTGTTCTACAGTAATGTTGCAGCCTACAAATTGAAACCCTTTATGTTCTGGTACAGTGAGAACCCCTTCAAGCACATCAACAAACACACACTGTCAGTGTACTACAGGAGCAGTAAGAAGTCATGGATGACCCAACTCCTCTTCCAAGATGCCCTCCTGAATTGCAATGCCAGCAAAATGGACAAGTGTTAACTGGAAAATAATACGCCTTTCAAGATTTTGTTGATAGGGCTCCCAGACGTTCTCTTTTTACTGCTGATCTTCACCCCAATCTGAAAGTGAAGATTTCTCCCTCCAAACACTACCTCTTTGATCCAATAAATGGATCAAGGAGTCATAGCAGCTTTTAAGGACCTTGGCCTGGGCTATTGCTGTAACTGAGGAAGACACTGATGCAATTCTAGAAAGATTACAACATCTATGGCTGCATCAAGGACCTTGTTTGGACTTGGGATGATGTCAACAAGAAGTGTGTGGATGGAATCTGGAAGAGGATATACAACAGGTTTGTCCATGGCTTTAAAGGAATTTCCAAGGATGAGGTTGCAAAACTCAGCACAGCTGTGGGTGAGATGGCAAACAACTTACCCCGGGTGTGGATGAGGATGGCATTGAGCAGATCCTAGAGGTGGAGCCTGAGGAACTGACTAATGAGGAGTTCTTGGAACTGGAACGGGAACACATAGCTGAAGAAGAGGCAAGAGAAAAGGAAACTGCAAGAGAAGAAAAAGATGAACCCCAAGAAAATTCACAGTGCAGGGTTTAGTAGAAGCTTTTGCAGACTTCAACAAGCTCCTGAAACAGTTTGAAAACACGGACCCCCCATACTGAAAGGTTATCACTAATAGAGAGGAATATTCATGAGGCAGCATCTGCTTACAAGGAAATCTATGATGAAGAAGAGAAAAAAAGAACAAACCACCATGGACATATTTCTGAAGACTGACACCTCCTCAAGAAGAGCCTCAGACGGGTCCTTCAGGAGGTGGTTCAGAAGCATAGTGATGATAGATGGCAGTTTCATGTGTGTTATTGCCCCTGGAGAACTGCCCGTGGAACAGGACGTGGAGGCGGAAGTCCAATATATTTTTTAAAGATATTTATTTATTTATTTACTTATAGAGAGAGGGGAAGGGAGGAAGAAAGAGAAAGAGAAAGATCAATGAGACAGAAACATCGATTGGTTGCCTCTCTACACATCCCTACCAGGAACCAAACCACAACCCAGGCATGTGTCCTGAGTGGGAATCAAACTGGCGACCTTTCGCTCCGCGGAACAACGCCCAACCAAGCCATGCCAGTCAGTGTGGAAGACCAAAATTGATGGCCTGCCTCTGTATAAGCCTGGGTTAGTGAGTGTTTTTGTCTTCGTTTTTAACAATAGTGTTTAACAAATAATAATAAACAAACAGTAATAAACCTTCTACAATAAGGATAAAAAGAAAATATTTTGTACAGCTGTACAATGTGTTTGTGTTCTAAGTTAAGTGTTATTACAAAAGAGTAGAAAAGGTAAAAAATAAAAATTTATCAAATGAAAAGATTACAGTAAGCTAAGGTTAATTTATTATTGAAAAAGAAAAAACGTTTTAAAATAAATCTAGTGTAGCCTAAATGTACAGTGTTTATAAAGTCTACAGTAGTGTACAGTAGTTCTAGGCTTTCATATCTATTCACTGTTCACTCACTGACTCACCCAGAGCAACTTCCAGTCTTGCAAGCTCTACTAATGGTAAGCACTCTATACAGGTGTATCATTTTTTATTTTTATACCATATTTTTACTGTGTCTTTTCTATATTTAGATATATTTAGATGCACAAATACTTACCATTGTGTTACAATTGCCTACAGTATTCAGAACAGTAAGATTCTGTACAGGTTTGTAGCTTAGGAGCAATAGACTATATCATATGACGTAGGTGTGTTGTAGGCTATCCCATCTAGATTCGTGTAAGTGCACCCTATGATGTTCACACAACAATGAAATTGCCTAACACTGCATTTCTCAGGATGCATCACCATCATTTAAACGATGCATGACTATCTATGTCACAAATGATGGAGAGGTGACATTTCAGCTGTATGATTATTTAAAATGTGTCCCAGTGAATTATGTCTCCCTGGGTTTGTGTCCCTTTGCAATGTGATTCTGCAGTTACCCTTATCTAGTTTCCCTCTCCTTGAAATAGGGCTAATCATGTAATTGCTTAGACCAACAAAATGCAACAGAAATGATATTTTGGAGTTTCTGAGCATAGGTAGGTCTTAAGAGAGCTAGAAGTTATTGCTTTAGCTCTTGGAACTCAGTTGCCATGGAAAAAAGTCCAGGCTATCCTGCTGGAAAGAGACTGTGTGGAAAGAGAGGCCCTGGAAGATGAGAGACCACAGGGAGAGAGAGAACCAGGTGTGACAATGTCCCAGCTGAGCCCAGTCCCCAGACTGGCTGACTACAGCCCCATGAGTGAGCCCAGGTGAGACCCGCAGGAGTGTCCAGCGTACCCAATGAATCTTGAGAGATAATAAATTAAGTTGTTTTTAAGCCACTCAGTTTTGGGAGAGTTTGTTATGCAGCAATAGGTAAGTGAGAAAAACTGGCAATGGAAAGGTGAAGAGGGATTCTCCAGGAAGATAACGGAAGAAAGTGCTTTTCAGTCACAGTGAATATTAGGAGCAATGCCACAAATGAGTGGAAGTGCACAACCTATCTCAGGAAAGGAAAGTGCTATTATGTGGTTAAAGGAAAAAACAAAAACCAAAACAAACTAAGCAAACAACTAGAACAGGAACAGAATCACACAAATGGAGATCACATGGAGGGTTATCATTAAGGGAGTAAGTGGGGAGAGAGGGGGAAAAGGTACAGGGAATAAGAAGCATAAATGGTAGGTAGAAGATAGTCAGGGGGAGGTTAAGAATAGTATAGGAAATGTAGAAGCCAAAGAACTCATATATATGACCCATGGACATGAACTAAAGAGGGGAGTGTGGTGGGGGGGAAGTGGTGTGCAGGGCAGAGTGGATAAAGGGGGAAAATGGGACAACTGTAATAGCATAATCAATGAAGTATATTTAAAAAAGAAAAAGAAAAACAGGAGGCAAAGGAGTAAGTTGGATCTAAGTCTAGAAGGGAAGAGTATTGTAACCAGTTGTAATTTAGTGCTGAGCTTTGACTATCTCACATCCTAGAGCATCATACAGGAATTGTGCTTCTCTTGTATTGTTCCTTTCCTTTGTGCACTGTTTTCTCCCAGACCTCCTCAAAGAAATTATTTGGTCATTATCTAGTTTCCTTCAATGGCACCATGTCGAGAGTGCTAAGAAGCACTTTCAGCAATTAGCTGCCTGTTTAGTGCCTTTCATTTTTGCGAAGTTAGCTTTGCTGTTCATTTATTAAAGAAGCAAACATTTATTGAGTTCTTAGCATATGCCAGGCACTTAGGATTCAGAAAAAGTAAACCACAGTTCTAGAAGTTTATAGTCTAGCTGGTGAAACTGACAGGCAGTAGGAAATGACAATACAGCATGCTTCATTCCAGAAAGGAAGTAGAGGTTCATATATAATAACACAATACTGTATTTACAGGGACAATCACCATCAAGATCCTTTATTTGCTTCTGAAATGCAAGACTCCAGGTTTTCAAATGGCCATGAGATTGCAATTGGTTTGATGCAACCAGTTTTGCTTAGAGACTCCCTGGAATATTGATTGTCAATGGAAATTTTGTTCCAAAAAGGCAACTTACATATGGCCAGGTTCCCTTTTTAGCTCCTATGGAATATTTTTCTGAAATCTTCATTTTTAAGTTCTTATTAATTATTTTCCCTTGATGTTCTTATAGCTTAGAACAAGTTCTGTGTTTTATACTTTTTTTCATTCATATATAATTTCTCAGCTGTTTGGAGGTCTTGGAATTAGTTCTGTGCTAATACTTGCAGCCTCTGGGTCTGAAGCTCCTCATGTCTTCTTTTCCCCTTTTTGCTTTCAATATTTCTTTTCAATTCCCTCCACCCAGTCTTTCTTCTGGCTCATTAGAAATTACTATATTACCCTTTAATTCCTTCATAGTGTATCTAGGTGACAGTTCCATTTTGCCTGCGTGTCTTTGAAAACCTCTAGGAGGGACAGCCCTTCCTCATCTTCCAGGTTTTCTTCAACGTGGTAACATCGAGCCTGTGTCTGCTAAGTTATGAGTTCTCTCCTAGTCCACTCTGGCACTGACATTCCTAACTCAGCCTCCAGGAATTATTTTCCTTCTTGTTTGGATGATATCCTTCAAGTCTTTGTGAGGAAGGAAAATATCCTGTTGAGCCTTCAGGATGTTGTTTGCAAGAATGCTGTTATTTGCCAGGAATATTTGTCTAGTAGTTGGACTTTCAGCATATGCATTATTCATTATTGTTTAGTCACACCTAGTCTTGCTTATTATACCAATAGGATACTAGGCAGAGATTTGACTTTGACCTGGAATTCTTCTCAGTTCTATATCGAGGTGTTTGTTAGTTTGATTCTATATGAATTACCTCATTATTGACTCACACAGAATTATTTAATTGGAGAAGGTTTTAATACTCAAACAGATTGGCTGAGCTGGTTTTTCCTTTTATTCCCGCAGGATAATAATTATCTAATGGAGAATATCAATGGCTACAACAACTAGAGTCTTTCTCTTCTGACTTTGGTCCTATCTACTGCCCCCTTTTTGGGTTCAAAATATATATACAAAACCTAGACTTAGTATTTCTTCATTTTCAAAAATATCTTTGTAACATTTGCTGTCACTTGATATTCTCAGTGTAAAAATTTAACCTTTATAAGATTTATTTATTTCTCATAACATATCTGAACCAGCCATTTTATACTGATGGCACCTGGCTTGAGGCAAATTTCTGCCAAAATCAGCATGATTTTTCCACCCTTATTCATAAAAAATACAATTATATAATAAAATAATTAAATAGGCACTAGGAAGTATAGTTATTTGTTTTGAAAGTTTATCTCTTAGACCAACATTTAAAAGAAACAAACAAATATTGTACAATTCAGCATCTTTTTATACTAATTTGTAACCTAAAGCCTTTACACGGAATGTTAAGTTGTAATCAGAAACCTTTTTTTTTTCTTCTTTTCTGATTTATCAAACTTTGGTTCTGGGTCACTCAATCCTCAAAGGACAGCTCACCTCTCAGGGTCCAGTTTTCTTCTCTTTGTCTCAGCCATGGGTAGTTTTTCTCCTTAACTTTGCTATTTGAGTGGAGCCTAGAAAAGTCCTAGTTAACTTTTTAAAAAATTGAAACTGTTATTGAGATAATTGTGGATTTGCATAAAGTTGTAAGAAATAATACAGAGAGATCCATTGTACACATTGCCCAGTTTTGCCCAATGGTAAACTATAGTATTATATCACAACCAGAATATGGACATTGATACAATCCACAATTCATATTTCCCCCATTTTATAAGATTGTATTTATTTATTTATTTTTTGAGAGAAGGGAAAGAAGAAAGAGAGGGAGAGAAACATCAATGTGTGAGAGCTATATTGATCAGTTACCTCCCGCACACCCCCCACTGGGAACCTGGCCCACAACCCAGGCATGTGCTCTGACTGGGAGTGGAACCGGTGACCCTTTGGGTTCACAGGCCAACACTCAATCCACTGAGCCACACCAGCCAGGGCCATATTTCCCCCACTTTAATTGTACCAATTTGTGTGTGCATGCACACACATGTGTATATTGATTTATATACAATTTTGTCATTCTTGTAGATTCTTGTATCGACTGCCAATCAAGATACAGAGGACTTCCAACATCACAAGGGTTCTGAGTTGCCCTGTTATTACCACACCCACCTCCCTCTGCCCTCCTTCCCTAACCCTTGGCAACCACTAATCTGTCCTCCATTTCTTAAATTCTGTCTTTTGAAAAGTTATATAAGTAGATACTTTTCAAAAGTTTTCTGCACTTAAGAACGAGAAATATATGCAGTGCTACAGTATTTTAAGAGGGATAAAAGCCCTCTTTGTATTTTTTTAACTCCATTTGAAGGAAAATATTTCCTACCAGCAAAATAAAAGGGTAAAATTGATGCACTCTCTGGATATTTTTTTCAGGTAAAGTTCTAGTTTAGTGATGGCAACTGACATCCCTCAGAAAAGGGCACTGCTTCAAGTAATGGTTTCTGTGAAAGGAAACTCTGCCCCCCAGGTGGTACAGACAGAATTTACGCGGTTGGGGGGAACGAAAGAAAGCTTTTACCAGAGATTCATATGTTGAAATCGTCACACATATTGATAAATGACAGAATTCAAATGGAGCTAAAGAAAAATTGATTTATACTCAGTCTCATATTCTATTTCATCTTCCATCTTGGTACCAAACATTCAGAAAAATGTGCTTTCCTTTGAACATAAAAAAAGGCACTATAGATCCAAGGTCATTAGGATATGTAAGCTTGACCTTGTCTTTCCTGTGATGTGGAGGGATACCACATTCTGTTGCTTCCTTCTCTCAAATGGCAAAAGGAATTTGTGGGAAGGTTGCCAGATTAGGGGTCAGTGGTTCTTTTTTCACATGTGTCTCAGTCAACTTTGTTGTTCTAGGTTTCCCCTTACTACCCAGACAGACTCTGATGTTGTCACAACATCTTGCTGGCATCTGACTCCTGTTTTTGGCTTGCCCAATCCCAGCCCCTTTCTTCCCCCCACTCAACAACTGAGCATTTGGCTTTCCGCATCTCCTTTCTTCTCCTGCTGTGGAGTCATCTAAAGAATTTCACCTGCTGTGTTTCCAAAAGGCCAATTAAAATAGGGGAGAGAGGAGGAGGGAAAGAAGAGGAATAAACAAGAACAAAGAGGAAATTACCAAGTATTAAGCAAAGCAAAAGAGGGGTTCCTGTTAGATTTCAGGGAAGCCATTGAGCTGATGTTTCACAATCTTCCGTGGCTGTCATCAGACAGGAGATGACTGAACCGACTGAAGTGGAAAAATGGAGAAATGAAGGTATACAGTGATCTGGAAAACTAAACTCCCCCAAAGGAAAGACTTAAAGAATCCTAAAGCCAAAGGGTTAATGGTCCTTATTAGTACTGTGGGCTGCATTCTATTTTAAAGGCAGCTGGTATCAAGTAGCTAAATAATGTAGGGCTAACTTAAGAACATGGAAAACTTACTTGAGCTGTATCATTTTGAAAACCTATTAAAGAGTGAGTAGAGGAAGCCAGTCTGAGAGACGCACTGCAGTGTGTAATTATGCACTTTGAAAGCATGGTTCATCCATGGATCTCAAAGTACATTACCAAGTTCAATTATTTTTCATAACACCTCTGTGAGACCATTATTTCCTACAGGCAGATGAAAAAACAGACAGAAGGTTTACCAGGCCCCTTCAATCACACCATGAATCACCTGCTGACTTGCTCCCATTTATGATTTGTCATTTGAATTAATTGACCATTCCAAATGAAAAGGGAATACTTGAGCAGGGCTTTGAGTGAATTTTGGCTTCAATTTTTTGTTGTTGTTTCAAAGCAAGGAAGGCTAAATTCCTTTCAAATGGACTGCTGTTCAAAGAGTCATTATTTAATGGAATGTGTATGGAAATATATTAAAATATTATTTGAGACATATGCCAGACAAACATGTAAGTCCTTCATTAAGTGGCTCCATCATTAATCTTGCATAGAAAACAAGGGAAAACAACAAATATATCATACACAATCATCAAGTGGTAGTATCTGGAACAGCCTTCAGTGATCTCTTTAGCGTTAATTGCACCACTTTCATGAAACCTACTCCAATTATTGGGTCACACCCTCATTGGCCTTTCTGTGTTCCAGCAATAATGATAGTGTATACCACACAATCTAGCACTGTATCACACTGTATTTACACTCATTTTATTTATTTAATTGTTTATGCTATTACAGTTTGTCCCACTTTTTCTCCCTTCACCCCCCTCCATCTAGCCCACCCCCCACTTCCATAGGCAGTCTCCTCACCATTGTCCATGTCCTTCATATATGGGTCCTTCATGTATGCTCTTTGACTAATCCCTTCACCTTCTTTCAACCAGTCCCCACCACCCCCAATCCTCTTACAGCTGCCAGTCTGTTTCATGTTTCCATGCCTCTGGTTCTATTTTCTTTGTTAGTTTATTTTGTTCAGTAGGTTCCACTTATAGGTGAGATCACATGGTATTTGTCTTTCACTGACTGGCTTATTTCACTTAGAATAATAGTCTCCAGATCCATCAATGCTGTCACAAAAGGTAGGAGTTCCTTCTTTCTCTCTGCTGCGTAGAATTCCATTGTGTAAATGCACCACAGTTTTTTAATCCATTCATTTACGGATGGGCACTTAGGCTGTTTCCAAATCTTACCTATTGTAAATTGTGCTGCTATGAACATCGGGCTACATAGGTTCTTTTGAATTAGTGTTCCGGGATTCTTAGGGTATAATCCCAGCAGTGGGATTGCTGGATCAAAAGGCACTTCCATTTTTAGTTTTCTGAGGAAACTCCATACTGCTTTCCACAGTGGCTGCACCAGTCTACATTCCCACCAACAGTGCATCAGGGTTCCCTTTTCTCCACATCCTCACCAGCACTTGTTGTTTGTTGATTTATTAATGATAGCCATTTTGGCAGGTGTGAGGTGATCTCAGTGTGGTTTTAATTTGCATCTCTCTGATGATTAGTAATGTTGAGCATCTTTTCATATGTCTATTGGCCATCTGTGTGACCTCCTTGGAGAAGCATCTATTCAGCTCCTTTGCCCATGCTTTTAAAAACTTTTTCAAAAAGATCTTATTTATTTGTTTTTAGAGAGAGGGGAGAGAGAGAGAAAGAGAGGGAAACATCAACTGGTTGCTTCCTGTATGCCCCCAACTGGGGACCCGGCCCGCAAACCAGGCATGTGACCTGACCAGGAATCGAATCAGCAAACTTTTGGTTCACAGGCCAATGCTCGATCCTCTGTGCCACACCAGCCAAGGCTGACCGTGTTTTTTTAAATTGGACTGTTGAGTCACATAAGTCACTTATGTATTTTGGAGATTAAGTCCTTGTCTGATATATCGTTACCAAATATGTTTTCCACACAGTCGGTTCCCTTTTCATTTTTTGATGGTTTCTTTAGTTGTGCAGTCCCATGTGTTTTTTACTTTTTAAATTTGATGTAATAGTCCCATTTGGTTTTTTTCCCCTTTATTTCCCTTGCCCTAGGAGATATATTGCAAAAATATTGCTATGTGTGATGACTGAAATTTTACTGCCTATGTTTTCCTCTAGGATTTTTATGGTGTCATGACTTATATTTAAATCTTTTATCTATTTTTAGTTCATTCCGGTGTATGGTGTAAGATGGTGGTCTAGTGTCATTTTTTTTGCCTGTACCAGTCCAGTTCTCCCAATACCATTTATTGAAGAGACTATCTTTACTCCATTGTATATTCTTGCCTCCTTTATCAAATGTTAATTGACCATAAAGACATGGCTTTATTTCTGGGCTCTCTATTCTGTTCCATTGGTCTATGTGTCTGTTCTTATGCCAGTACCAGGCTGTTTTGATTATAGTGGCCTTGTAGTATAGTTTGATAGCAGGTATTGTGATCCCTCCAACTTTGGTTTTCTTTCTCCAGATTGCTGAGGCTATTTAGGATCTTTATGATTCCATATAAATTTTTGGAATATTTGTTCTAGATTGGTGAAATATGTCATTGATATCTTTTTTAAAATTATATTTTATTGATCTTCTTATTACAGTTGTTCTGATTTTTTCCTCCTTCCTCCCCCTCCACCCAGCATTCCCCACTCCCTCAGGCAATCCCCCTCACCATTGTTCATGTCCATGGGTCATGCATAGAAATTCTTTGGCTACTCCATTTCCTATACTGTACTTTATATCCCCATGACTATTCTGTGACTACCTATTTGTACTTCTTAATCCCCTCACCTCTTCGCTCATTCCCTTACACCCCTCTTCCATCTGCCATTGGTATCTTAATAGGAATTATGTTGAATCTATGGATTGCTTTAGGTAGTATGGACATTTTAATGGTGGTAATTCCTCCTATCTATGAACTTGGTATATGCTTCTACTTATTTATATGTTCCTCAATTTCTTTCTTCAGTGTCCTATAGTTTTCCGAGTACAAGTCTTTTAACTCCTTTGTTTGATTTATTCCAGGTACTTTATTTTATATTTTTTTGTTGCAGTACTAAATGGGATTGTTTTCTTAGTTTGTCTTTCTGATAGTTTATTATTGGTGTATAAAAATCCTTATTTCGTTTTATTTTTTTAAAGGATGCAGTGATAACCAATGACCCCTGAATTATGTTCGGAATGGGGTAATGATGATTAAACCTCTTACTGTGGACAAGACTATAAACTTCAGGAGGACCCAGCCTGAACCTTATTTGTTTTCTATCATTATCTCCCAGAACTTCTGGGTACACTGCAAGCACTTAATACACATTGTTAGTATGATTTAATACGATTAAGAGATATTGGCAGAGACAATCAATGAAGTGAAACAAAGTTTCGTTAAACTCATTAAACAGGTGGCTTCATTTCAATATATATTTCAAATAAAAAGGAACCTATGTGAGACACATATACTGGGTTTGGCACAAATAATGCTCCTTTTTATTACAAAATTTTTTCTTACGAAATCATAAGCACGTAATTCTGTAACATACAATATCACATTCAAACACACCATAGGACATTTTAGGTGAGATGTTCAAATTAAAACTATAACACCCATATTATTACCCTACCAACTGCACTCAAGCAGGCGTTACTTCTGCTGGACCCTGTATTCCATCCAGCCCCAGCAAAGGCTTGGAACTGATAATGGTTGCCTGATGAATGAATATTCTATCCCTTATCCTCTAACATACCTCACAAAACCTGCTTTAGAAGATTAACCTGTTAGTTTCCTGCTAGAAATTCAAAACCTATCATACCAGCTTGAATTTTTCTAATCTGTATGGGGAAAGAGACCAAATGTATCCTAAATGTGTACCAAAGGAGAAAGAGCCCTCACGGATTTTCAACAAACAACTTCAGACCTCTCATTGAAAACTTCCATTTTAGTTCCTCAAACTTTCCTGATTCTGAGCTCTGCTCATGTTTGTCCCCTAGGCAGAACTCCCTTCCTCCACCTCCTTGAGTGCTTCCAGGGCTCCGTCCTCTAGAAAAATTTCCCCCAGACCCTCCCCAAACAGTTCGAATTAGATACAGTTCCTATTGCCTTTCAGCACAATGCAACAGAATGGACTTTCTAGCGTCTAGCACAGAGCCTGGAACATAGTAGGATTTTAATGTTTGTTCATAAAACGAGTATTTTTAGAAAATCAATATTGATTCCAAATTGTATTATATTTGTCAATGGACAACTTTGAGATGAGGTTTTCCCACTTTGTTCATTTATTAATTTCTTCACTCATTCCTTCATTCATACATTTTAGAAATGACAAAATTAACTCAGTGCTTATTAATGGGCTAGACAGTGTGCTCGTCATTAAGGACACAGTGATTAGGGAGATATGGTTCCTGACTTCCAAGACTTGCCTTGGCAATGTAGTGAAATGTTCTCTTTCTCTTTCCCTGGCTGGTGTGGCTCAGTGAATTGAGTGCTGGCCTGCGAACTGAAAGATCACCAGTTTGATTCCCAATCAGTGCACATTCCTGGGTTGTGGTACAAGTCCCCAGTTGGGGGCGTGCAAGAGGCAGCCATGTATCTCTCATATATTGATGTTTCTCTCCCTCTCTTTGTCCCTCCTTTCCCCTCTCTCTAAAAAAGTAAATAAATAAAATCTTTAAAAAATGTTCTCTTTCTCAGTTCCAAATTCTTAAGACCAAAAACATAGTTATAAATTTTCGTGTTTTAGAATTACTTTAAAATTCTATTACTTTCAATTTTATTTGAGTAGACATGCTAAGAACCACATATAACTACTATTACTTCTAGTTGGTTTTGTGGTTTGGTATCATATAGCCAGGCAGGTCTTGCCATCCATAAAAGAACCTGGATTTGGACATATATACTCTAAGTTCAGACAGCGAGGCAGCCAATTTAGCTAATTCATGCCAAAAATTAGCTAGAAACATTTTCACTGCCTATAAGAATAGCTTGACTTGTGATTCACTGTATGATTTAGGTGAGTCACATAACCTCTATGTCTGGGGATTCTCAGCTGTAAATTACAGGGATGCTAGGAATATAATGAATGAGAGACACAATGGCATAGTGCAAGTGTACAAGACCAATTATTTTATCATCTCTAAATTGATCTATTTTACATATCCTCATTTTCACATGTTAGAAAATAGAGTTAACTTGACTGCCCAAGTAAATCTATTTGAGGGCCATGTGAATGGCAGGGTTTATGAACACAATTTGCAC